>APFE031290703.1:0-14669 GCA_000404065.3 Pinus taeda
TAAAGAGAATAAGATTAATTATATAAAGAAGGTCGGCTTATACTCAGCAACCCTCCTCCACCTTATTTATCTCTCGCTTTTCTCTTCTCTGTATATCAGTCCTGATGATGAGTCTTGGTCTAGGCTCGAAACGTCGACAAATAATAATGAAGAACATTGTGGATTATCTGAATTAAGTTTTATTATTAAGTCTATGGAGCCCTCCTTTCTTTTCTTACTCAAATTGTATTTAGAACGTTTTAAAACTATTGAACGATAACATATTTATTAAGAATGCCCTTTGGTTATAGAATTGTTTTTGTTTTTTATTATTCAGTGGTATAAACCTCAAAACTTTTATAGGTAGGCTAAACTATACTAGCTCAGCCATATAAGTTAACCATCATGGTTAGTAAATATTTACTTTAAGATACATTTTATATAGTTAAACAAATATAAAAATGAACTAAATTATAACTTTATATTAAAATGATTATTATTATTAATTAGAAAAAAATATAATATATCTAATACATAATCAGATATATATATATATATTATACACGAACCAATATCATGATTATCATCAATACTATACGACTTAAAAATTATAACTAAGACTTTTTCTTTAATTAATCAATTTAATTAAAAAAGCAATTACTTGTAGATAAATCTTAATCTTTGATTTGAAATTACTCTCAAAAATATTTTAGATAGTGAGTAGATTAATTTTTTTCATAATTATAAATTTGAATCTTAAATTTGATAATGAATGAGGTTGATATAGTTTTATCTTTTCATTTCAATCAACTAATGGAAGTTCTTAACCGTAACTTTTTTGTACATCTAAATTTAATATTTAAACCATACTTAAATTCAATTTTTTACATGAATAAAAATGTATTGTATCGGTTGTTTATCATTACTTAGGGAAAAGAAAAAAAAGAGAAAAAAACACCTGAAACATTCATTTTGTTACATTAGAAAATGTCAACTCAACTAGAGGGACATGGATCAAATACGAACAAACAATCAATTGTTTTTCTTCGGCTTTTGAAAGGTGGTACCAACAATTATGTTCTGATATAATCAATGAAAAGCATGGCGCCTGCACTTACGAAAACTTATATTTGAAAAACGTGGCGCCTACACTTATGAAAAGCTTTACTGTTGGCATTCCCCTGCACTCGTGGAACAACATAACCCAAACATACTCCCTCAATTCAATAATTCAAACCGAATATCGTGGAACAAAAATATCCAAACATACTCCCTCAATTCAATAATTCAAATCGAATAACTGTGTGTGAAATGGATGGGAGCCTGTACAACAGAGAATCATCTGTGGTAGTGAGATCTCATATGCCATGACAAATTCAAGCCTAGAATTACTGTGTCTCTCTTCCTTCTGAGATGTTTCCAGCAAACGCTGCGTAGTTCTGGCTAAATGGTCAGGTTTTATATACTCTGTCGCTGTATCACTCTGCTATTGTGTTCATTTTTTTGGCCAGGCCCATTTAGGTTATTAATTACATAGGTTTAATTATAATATATTAATAGAACTGTATTATATAATTAGATGTAATAAGTGTTAAGTGGATTATTCAAAAAATTTTGAGAAATTAGTCATTTACAATTACTTCAGATGGAAATGGTCATAGATGAATGGCTTACCTGAATGATTTACCTAAGGCAGTTGAATCTTCAAAATGATATCTAATATCATGTTCTAAAAAAACCCCAATATTTAATTGAGAAGAGTGAAGGCAACTCTAATTGAATGGTTCATGAGCCACAATACTTGCTAAGGTTTTGCAAATGGGGTAGCAAGCTAAGTGGGCTTGATTGTGGGGAAAACTCCATAGTTAAGCACTCTTGAGCCAAAAGCGACCTGGGATGGGTGACCGCGAAAGAAGTCATGGTTACCGGGTGTAACCTATGGAAGCGCTATGTGATTTATTTCAATAGTTTCAATCTCACTTCTTAACTAGTTTCAATGCATTAAGTGCTAAATAGATGAGTTTTCATCTTACTTCTTTATGAGAAATTAATCCGAGACATTAACATTTTGTTTGGTTTGAAAAAATTGTAATGTCTTTATGAACATTTTCGTAATGAGGGGCCATTAAAACATTAAAATATGCTATCTTAGCATTTTAATTAAAAGTTGGTGGAAGATGATTCGGAAATAAATTGTGGTTCAGTTAGATTGGGGTTGGAAATCAGTTGATCTAAATTCATTAGAGTCGATTAATTAACAAAAATAAATATTGTTTTTTCTAACAAAATATATGAGAATTTGGAATTTCATTTTAATTTAGGAAGCAAGTTTAGTTTATTAATTGGGTTATGGAGGGAGGTAAATATGGTTGTAATGTTTTGTTCTATAAAGTCTGTTAAAATACATATAAAAAAATAAAAAAGAGTTGAATTACAATATTAATGTAATGTAAATTTTTTAATTCCATCAAAATAAAATGAAAATAATTTCAAATTAAAATAAAACATTATTTTTTATTATTTTTGTGGAGTATTTTAGGTAAACTTTACTTGGTTAAATTCTTGGTTGTTTTTGAGCTCCATATTTATAAGAACTCATGGTATTATCCATGATATTCATGTGGAATATTATAGCTTATTTAAAATGAGGAATTAAATTATCTTAGATCCATTTTAACTTAAAAATTGCCAAGAATCAAGAAGTATCAAATCTATTTACATCTTAAGATTTTAGACGACTTTAAATATTATGAATAACAACAAGCATATGCGTTACAAATCTAAAATTAAAATAAATCTAGACTAATTTAAATAATATTATATATGTAGGATTCTTAAATATTGCTATTAAAATTTAAAACCTTTATGGGTGGCAACAAACATGAATTTTAAAAATCCCTTCAGTTGTGTTTGAATAAATTATAATATCTTTATCGGCATTTTAAGTTTTTATTAAATGAGGTGGTATTTAAAAGTTAAAATATTTTACGTTAGTATTTTTGTTAATTTATGGTGATAATTAAACTTAGCATTACAACTAATATATACATAATAATATAATATATCTATATCGATATTTAATATATTATTAATACCTAATTATGAAATTCATATATATATATATATAAAGCATTATTAAGACATTAAATATAAATATTAATAAATTACTATAACATTTAAATAATATTAATAACAATTTAATATAACACTAATTACATATTAATAATATATTAATATACACATTTATAATGTCTTAACTATAAATAGATTATACACTAACACATGTTAACTATGGTTAACTATTTTTGACATGGTCGATTATTGTTGACGTGGGCATTATAGTCATTGATAATCAACAAGACTGCTATGGTGAACCATAGTTATTATGGGCATCATGGTTTATCAATAGGTGACCTAGAGTGAACTATATTTAACCATAGTGGACGGCCATGGTTGACCATGGAGGCCTATAGTGGATTCTTAAGGTTAACCATAATCAAACCATGGTTAACCATAAACAACCACCATTGCACTGATAACTATAGGAAAATCACAGACAACTATAGACAAACCATAGTCAAAATATGATCAACCATAGTCAAACTATATTGAAACCATGGTTAGCTATACCCAGTCATATTTAACTGTAGTTCAACATAGTCGAAACATGATCAAACATTGTTCAATCATAGTCTAACTATATTAAATCATAGAAAATCATGCCCATAGTCAAACCATGATCAAACAATAGTCATAAAATCATTAACCATAGTCATTTATAGTTAAAACATACACAATGATGTTAAAACATTGTGAACATGGACAACTATATTCAACTATCGTCTACCATAAAAAAAATGGTTAAACATAGTCATACATAGTCAGTGATCTTTAAATAGGGTGAACATGGAAAACCATACACAACGATGATCAACTATAGCTAAATAATCATTAATCATAACCGAAACATAGTCAACGATGTTTAACAAAATTCATACATGGTCAATTAGAGTCTAACCATTGTAAACCATCATTAACTATTGTCACCATGGTTGACTATTGTTAACTATGCTTGACCATAGTTAACTATGGTCACAGCAGTCAACCATTGTCAACCATAATCTATCATAGAAAACTATGGTCAACCATGAGCAAAATAAGCAAACCATGTTTTCCCATGGTGAACTTGGTAAAACCATATTATTATTATTATTATTGACTAATATTAATAGGTAAACATAATCAACCATATTAGTCAAACATAGTCCAATAAAGTTAACTTTTATCGTCAATGTTTAAATAGTTAACTTGATCAAAATTTGTGAACCGTATGTTTACCATATTTAACAATAGTCAACCTTGTTAACTCATTCATCCTCAGTTATCGTAACTTAACAATATTCAATTATAGTCAACCATGGTTGACCACAGTCAGACATTGTCATCGTTAGTCAACTAAGGTCATAATCAAGATTTAAAAATGTTCAATAATAACAATATTAATACTAATAAAGTTTCCTATTATGAATATTAATTTCAATATTAATATTGTGACATCAAAATGGTAAAGAAATCTATGTAGCAATGTGATAAACATTGTCGCAATGTTACAAACATTATCATATTTTCACTTATCCAATGTCATGATGCGTCGTAACAAAATTAGTCAACCACATTTAATAATATAGTTAAATATGTTCAATCATGTTTGACAATCAACACTCTTCAACTTTAGAAGAACATAATTATTAGAGACTTTTTGAGGTAAAAAATGTGCCTGAAAACAAAACTATACAACCAAATTAAACTTTATAAGAACTAGTAGGATTCAAGATGAGCATGGAAACCATGGGCGATGATTCACAATTTTTGGAGTAAAAAAGTAAAATGATTAAAAAAATAAAAATAAAAATAAATATTTTTTGAACTTGTGTTTTCAAATTATTTCCCTATGGTTTTATTCAAACTTCAAGTGGGAGCACTCATTGGATACAGAATTTAATTCATCATCCAAGGAGTACCCATGTTGCATAATTTTTATGGACCTTGCTACACAAAAATAAGAAATAGACAATGATGGGGTGTATTGTTAAGGCACTTTGTGACTGGTTAAAAACTCCTTGGAAAATAATCCAAGCGTGATAGAGGGTGGTGTGGCCCATGTCAGGTGTGATCACTCGGTGATTTTAATGGCTTAGAAGCCCCTCCGTTATTGTCTCTGAAGCCAAAGGTTAAGTATGCATTCATCTCAAGACTCGCACGACTTAGCAAACACAAAAACAATATAATGGTTTATATTTCAAATTTATAATTAACAAACATATAAAACCTTAATAAATTTAATTAGTAAATATATAATTAGAAAAATTATATATATATATCACTCGCAAGATTTGATCCTGGGTGGGAAAGATATAATAATTCTACCCAAATTACCCAAGATAATGTCACTTAACAAACATAACATATTAAAAATAACATCTATTTGACTATATAAATTAAAATAGCGACAAATACTTATAACCATTCTATTTAATAATATCATATTTAAATTTAATTAATAAGAATATGTCTATGGTGTTGGACCTTCCAACATGCAAGGGATCTCAGACCTCATACCGTTTAGAGTAGGAGTCCCAGCAGTGGGTGGTAGTGTAGTGCCTCGACTGCAATAGTGTTCATATATAAGTATGATGCCTTTGGTCATAAGAAAGTGTGTTACCTTGCAGCGAGTCAAGTGAGATGCATGGGGGTTCTAACACATGGAGTGGAAAAGGAAGTGTGCCCCTTAGAATCTTGTAATAGTGTGCAGCATGAAAGGAGAACATGAAAGGAATGACATCACAAGCTGAAATGTGGAATAGTCCACAAAACAAAGTGACAGGTTAATCCAACAATACTCATTCAACAATATTTATACAATTGCATACAAAGTAGTTCATAAGAAAATGCGTAAGTTAAACAACATACATTGTTAAAGAAACCAGAATAGTCCAACTACAAATAAAACATATGCATGAAAGTGTGTTGGCTTAGTTATTATTATTATAAGTGAAAGTTCCATCCATAACGACACCATTGACAGCCACTAGCTCCAATAGTGAAACATTATGGTCAATAACAGTTGCTCCTCTGAATAAGTATACTCACACTACACTATGGAGAAGCCAAGGCTTGTCACAATACTCCCAACCCTTCTCTAAGCCTAAGCCTAGCCAAAGTCTTGACTCGCAAAATCTTGTTCTATGAGTTATGAGGTTTTATTTATAATAAAGAGTGGGGTGACACTAGATATTCCCCTTTGTGACTCTTTGAATATCCTCATCACACTTCAAATTCTTTACAAATAGCTGATTGCTTTACATATTGATTTTTCACATTCCATTAATGGCACTCAACATTTCACTTACAAAATATTTACAAATAATATACATTTTCCACATGTACCCATGTGAGACAAAATAGGCTAGAGCAGCCTAACAAGATAAAATTCTATGACTCAAAAATTTGCGGAAAGACCAACTCGTTAACCTCCACTTGATGCTTCACAGTGACATACTGATACTAAGCTTGGTACTGTGCTATGATATTCGCAAATAACTTGATGGTATATTTCTACTAGGAGAATCTTGCATCCTTAGTTTATGGGCATATGGTTTTGGAATCTTTGTCCAAATCATCCTGAAGCATGTGGAGCATGGTCTTGACCATGATAGGCAAATCAATGTAATTTTGCATGTTTTGTGTGATCATCTCCAGATCATCATTGGTGGCCTCTCGCCTTACGTTCTCCATGTACTTGTCGATCTCTAGTCGGAATCGGTTCTTTTTCTTAGCTTTGGTGAGGGAATCGATTAACAAGATCTTGTGCATTCTCACCATGACATCCAAACTCTTATACAACCATGCATATGAAGCTTAAATTCCACCGTCAAACAGGGGAGCTTCTCATAGTTATGGAGCAACATCCAGATCCTTCCTTTGTCTACCTTTTCCTATGGCTTCATCAACTTTGGCGAGTTAAGTGGTGCTTCCTTATACCTCATTGTCCATTCTTGCACATGGGCGAAAAAAACATGTATGTCCTTGAGAGTTTGGATGATCCTTCCACTTCTCTACTAAAATCCATATAGATGGACAACCTCCTTATGAAAGGTGACAAATCCATCATAAATTTAAAACATTGTGACCTCAAGAGTTGGTAATTTAGCAAGTATAGCTTTCCTCATCTCTTCCATTGCAGAACCTGTAGATTGTTTTGCGTTCTACTTGGTTGCCTCCAATTTCTTTGCCAAATGTTCATTCTCTACTAATAGGAACTTGAAATTTGATCTTCTGGCTCTTTCATAAGCAAAGGTGGCTTCAACCATGGACTGGACACTTTCTGACATCTGTCACAATGAAACTTTCCTTCATGAATGCAGGTGATGCATGATCATTCAAAAAATTCCTTCTCTATTCCTTTAAAATCTTCCCGTGCAACTCGTCAAATGATAGATTATACACATCCTTCACCAAATCATCATCAAGGAGAATAACCTCTCATTGCTTTCTTGGGATTGGTTCTGACACTTGAGGTGGTGGAGACTAAGGGGTGACCTCGGCTGCATGCGACATGAGGTTAATGGCTTGGTCTTGTGGCTCATCTATCAACCCCATGTCTATCACTTCAATCAATTGCTGAATCTGTTGAGCAAGTTCTGGATCTTGCATCTACTCACCCTCTTCCTTAGTTGCCGGTTGTGCTGAATCCTCAACCTATAGAGGCATTCTTTTCTCTATCATCATGCCTTACCTTTCATCTTCTTCCTGTTTTTGCTTCTCTTGCCTCTCTCTCCTTCTCAGTTTTTTCTCTTCCTTCAACTTCTTCTCTGTTTCCTACAACTTCCTTTCTACTCTCTCCAACCTTTTCTCTTCTTTATTCCTTTTCTTTGCCCTCTTTATGCATTATTTCCTGTTTGTATCCACTTCCAAAGATTCTTTCTCAATCAGAGGATATTATTTGATCTTGTAGCTTTGCTCAACCTCTCAGCTCTAGGAAATCTTCCTCTTACCCTTATCCTGCGCTAGTTTGCTTTTATTGTTGTTGTTATTGTTGCTTCCTGTGGTGTTGCTATATGAAGAGAAACTTTCCATGTTGTGGCTATATTGACCAGTTTGTTGAGCTTGGAGTAGTTTTAACAATACCTCCAAGGGTCCTTCTATACCCAATGACATGCCCCGCGGATCCATGGATAGTACACCTTCCCATAGTGGTTCTTTCAAATTCCATGGGGATCATATGGATTGAAGTCTTTGGTGCTAAACTCAAACTTCTCCATCTCCTTAGCTTCGACATCTGTATCTTTGAAGCTCTTAATCGCGTACAATCCAATCCACAAAGGAAGGGCAAACCATGTTGCCTTCTTCTTCTTGTGCAGTCCAGCTGATAACAGTGTGGAGAAGTGATATGTGACTTCTTGCATGACCAACTTGTCTATGGGATACCTTGCTAGAACATGCAGAGGATTCTCTCTACCAAATACTCTGATGAAGGTGCCACCAGGTGAGGCATACCATTATGAAATGTTAGGTATCATCTCCATCACTTCTTGGGACATGAAAGGTAGATCCTTCTCAAAGATAAACTTGCACATTGAGATGATGAAATGGTCAGCTAGCCTCACCATAACTCCTCGATAGGTACACTGAGAAAGAAACTTGCAATAAATGTTAGTAGCATTCTCTGTTGGTGTCTATGTCCAACCCATGCTATGAAACTAATGTTGGGCATACATTGCATCCAGTAAATATGTGAACATATAGAATCTCACCTGCTCATCCTTTGGCACATTTTGGGTGTTGGTCACATGGATTTACAACTAAAGAGCCAATAGATCTGACTAGTTGAATGTCCTTCCATCATTCACTAACTGATCCAACACAACTACCCAATTTTCTGGAAAGATCTCCATGCTCTCTTAACGATATAATCAACATGAAAAGATCATCAAGAACTGATAGGCCTTCCTGAGTGACTTTGTCTTGTAAATATGAGTGGGTGTTGCTATGAACTTTGACGTCTCTTTTATCCAGTGCTTTACAAAATCTCTAGTGTTCACAAAGATATGGGTGGCATAGAAAAGTGAATCCATGTGGTTCATGGGCTGAGGTAAATTATACATCTTCTTATAGTTCTCTGCCCTCGAGTTGGCAAGTTGTATCTCATTGGCACTGCTTAATTTTGTAGCCTTTCACTAGTAGAAAATGCTGAAATTAGTGACTAGGTGACTAAAAACATTAGTCACCACAAATTTTCCAAGTGAAATACTACCAAAAATTAACAATATTAAGAGACCCAACTAAAATGACTAACATAAATGACTGTTTTAGTCACAAGTTAAAATATACGACTAGCTAATTAGTAATACTACTAAGAATGACTAACATAAATGAATAATTTACTGTAGAAAAAATATGACTGCCTAACAAAAACTACAATAATATGAATTAGTCATTTATGTTAGTCATTTTAATTGCATCACTTCAACAACATAAAATTACAAGTCATAAGGGATTGAAAGGTTGTTTTAGATTTGAGGAAAGGTTATTCTTCCTTGTACACTTCTTTATTGGATCAAAGGATGATTAAAATTATGGATCTTATTAGAATCTTTAGGGTCATATCATTTGATCACATTCACAGGGAATCAAATTCAAAGGTTGACAAATTATCGAAATGGGGAGTGGGTCAAGAGCTCATTTTACAGAATGCCATGACCACCTAAATATGTTGCAACAACCTTTTCAACTTGTTTTTTTGGTTTCACATATATTTCAAATTTCTTCTTCATCTTGCAAAGTGGTAGTGCTAAGGAGAGGTTATGAACTTTGATCAAAGAATGTTCACTTAGTACCACTACCAAATTTCCTTCATGCAACTTGCATGATGATAAATGGATGACTGCTGAATGTTACAAATGTGTAATTAGTCCACATTCAACTTTGTTGTCTTCATTGTCCTCAGTAACAATGACACGTTTGAATATTTCCTTTATTTATGATCGCAAACACATAACTCTTTGTTGTCCAAAACATAGCTAATATTGTTGGTCTATGATCTCTTAATTGTGAAATGGTCTCTTGATGATGATAACAAACTCTCAATCTCTAATGCTCATGAATACGATGAATGAATTATCTAATGCTTTACTTGTATAGACAATTTATGATTCATTTTATATTTTTATTGTGCCATTGTATATGCTTCACTAGCATCTCATGCTATATGGTTAATTGAGAAAGCTTTATCTTTCATTTTTCAAGTATAGTTTGGTTGCATGAATAAGCATAGTTGTGTAATTAAAATCATTCAAAATTTGTTAATAATTCATGGTTTGTTGGACTATTCGCACACTTATCCCTGACCTTTTACTTTGAGAGTTAGTAGTGTCAAATCACTAGTCTTCATTAAGGAGTTTCGTTTCATTACTCAATGACCTATCTTAGTTGGATATTTAAGGATTCCCCCCTAGATAAGGATATCCTTGTTGTAGTCTAAAGAGTGAGACAAGGCAACCAAGGTGACATTAGGTGGCTTGCTTGATGGGTGGGGTCAAGACTTTGTTTTTTTCTATGAGATTGTTTGAGTGCAGATACAATTTAGAAAATGCTTACAAGAAAATTAGTTTCCTATATTTCCATCACCTAAACTACTTCCAACAAAATCATGTGCTTTTAATAAAACCTATTTTTGATAAATAATTAATTCAATAAAATTAAAAAAATTAATTATTATTATTGTTGTTATTTTTTTGTATGAGAGAATAGACAGATATAGCATGTTTGTACCTAAGCATCAATTCTATCCACTACCATAATCACCTCCAACTGTACCCACATTGCCTCACATGTGGCACACTAAGCTAATCGAAGTTTAAAACAATAACATTATAAGCAATGCCTTAAAACCCCATTCTATCATCAGCTAATCTGTACCATGGCGCAAACTAAAAATAACTTTTAATATTAAAAGGTATAGTCAATTTATTTTATTTGAAAATAAATTTTAACATCTAATTTGAGGAAACTCCTAAAATAAAATTTAATGTGAAAAAATACTAAGCAAAATAAATCTAGGGTAAATTATAAAAATAAAAATAAGTAAAGTGAAATATAAAATTCATAATTATAATTATAATTAATAATTTAATCATACTACTCCTAATTTACCAAGTGTCGGAGGCATAAAATCTCTTCATATACAAATCTTTTTTAAAGAGAAAAGAGATTTGATCCCCTCTGCCCTTGGTAAATCCAAAATTAAGATCTAAGATTAAGATAGATCCAAGATAGTTTTATATCAATTTATGTAATTGAAAGTAAAGAATTCTTATTTTAATGAATATCTACTTTCAAAAGTATTTGTAATTTCCTCAATTCTAAATTAAAGCCAGCCTAGTTCCATCTTAACTCCAGATCTATCAAGTGATGAGAGGGATCACATCTCTTGAGGTGAAAACCTCCTTTTTGAGTGAAAAACTTGATGAAAGGTTTGTACCTCGAGAGATTTCATCCCTCTCAGTACTTGATAGATCTAGAGTTAAGATGAATCTAGGTTGGTTTTAGTCATGTGTGGCAAAAGAAAATCTAACGAACATATGATTAATTTTATCAATAATACGTAAATTCATCTAATATTAATATAATAATTTTAAACATGCTAATATGTCTCATATTAATGTGTATATTTTAATTTTAAATTTTCTTAGTTGCCTTAGTTTGTTGTGATGATAATAACGTTAATGATGAAAAATGATGAAATATAAATTCTGAATGTAAAGGGACAATGTAATAGTGTTGAATGATAGAAAATGTGAATCATAAGAATATAGTCAATTACAAATAGTCTTCATTGTGGTTAATCTAAAACTATTTTATTCTATTATTCTTATTCTCAGCCTTTTTACTTTTGTCATCTTTTCATATTGATTGTCATATTTTCATATCGATTATCTGAAAAGGATAGGTTAAACCATAAACCATTTAAATCTTTAGCTCAATCTATTGGAGTAAACATCATTCCGTGTCTCTCCTTCTCTCCAATATTAATAGGTTGAACTACTATAACACAAAGATCAATGAAAATTGTCAATAATTTTTTGTGCTTACACTAAAATCAATGCAAAATGTTAATCTAATCACTTTAAAATTAATGTACCATCATACATCCAATTACATCAAAACAGAAATCAACATTTACGTCGAAATTACTGAATCTAATGCAAGAAATTAAATAAGATTAGAAAATAGAATTTACACTAAAATCATTGCATCTAATGAAAGCAATCAAATAATATTATAAATTAACATTTACACTCAAATCAATTCATCTAGTGCACGTAAGAAAATTGGATTATAAACCAACATGTACACTAAAATTAATGCACGTAGTGCAAGTAAGGAAATAGGATTATAAAGCATCATCTACATTGAAACCAATGCATTTAGTGCAAGCAATCAAATAAGATTAGAAATCACCATCTCCATTGAAATCAATGCATCTAGTGCCAGCAATCAAATAGGAATAGAAATCACCATCTACACTGATATCAATGCGTTTAGTGCAAGAAATCAAATAAGATTAGAAATCATATACGTCGACGTTAATGCATCTAGTGAAAGAAATTAAATATCATTACAAATCAAACATATACACAAAAATCAATGCATATATTGAAATAAATCAAATTGGATTAGAAATCACCGTCTACAATGAAATTAATGTATCTAGTGCAAGAAATATTCTACCCTCCCCCCCCTCCCCCCCATATATATCTATATCTCCCTCCATCACTCCTTATTTTCCACTATATCTCAACACCCCAAACACACATGCTATTTCACTTCATATCTATCAATCTCTTTGTCCCTCCCTCCCTCTCTCCATCTCTCTCTTCTTTCCTCTCTTCACTTTCCATCTATATCTCTATCTCCATTTGCGAGTCTATATCACCAACAAGACATAGACTCTATTTCTTCAATCTATCTATCTATCCCTCCTCCTCTCTCTCTCTCTCTCTATCTCCCCCCTCTCTCTCTTCACCTGAATCTCTCCCTCTCCCCCACTTCTATCTCTCTTCCCTACTTCTCTCCTCTCTCTCTCTCTCCACCTTTCTCTCTATATTTCTTTCTTCTGACATCTCTCTTTCACCCCTCCAACTCCATCTCTCTTTTCCTCCCTCACTCCACTCTCTCACATCCTATCTCTCTTCCTTCCTCTCTTTCTCTCTCTCTTACTCTTTAGCCTCAAACTCTATTACTATATCCCTCCCTCTCTCCTTATCTCCCCCATTCTCTCCATCTCTCCTTCTTTGTCTTCATGTCAACCCTAAAAATACACACTCTCTCTCCATCTCTCCATTGTTACTCCCTCTCTCTCTCTACCTTTGACTCTATATGTATTTATTCTTCCCTCCCTCTCTCCCCCTCCAACTCCATCTCCCTATCTATCCCTCTCTCCTCCTTTCTCTAAATATTCTTTCTCGTACTTCCTCTTTCTCCCTTTCTCTCGTACCTCCCTCTCTCTCCCCCCATCTCTCTCTCTCTCTCTCTCTCTCTCTCTCTCTCTCTCTCTCTCTCTTCCCTCTAGTCCTCTCTCTTACCCCATCACTCTCCTTCTCCCTCTCAAGTATTATCCCTCATTCTTCCTCTCTCTCACTGTCTTACTCTCTCTGCCTCTCCCTACCCTCTCCCTCTCTGTCTCTCTCTCTCTCTTCCATCCAATCATATCCCTTCACCCATGTCTTTCCCTCTAGCTATGTTACTATATCCCTCCCTCTCTCCTTTTATCTCCTTCTCTCCCCTTCTCTCTATCTCTCCTTATTTATCTCTTTATTTCACCCCTAAACATACACTCTTTCTCTCCATCTCTCACTTGCCAGTCCCTCTCTCTCTCCACTTCTCACTCTCTATATCTTTGTTCTTCCCTCCCTCTCTCCCCCTCCAACTCCATATATTTATCCCTCCCTCTCTCCTCCACTCTCTAATCCTTCCACTCTCGCCCTTTCTCTCCTACATTTATCTGTCTTCCCCCATCTCTCTCTCTCTCTCTCTCTACCCTCCAATCCTCTCACAATCTCCCTCCCACTGTCCTCTCTCTTCCCCATCCATCTTTGTGTCTCCCTCTCCCTCTTTTACCCTTCTCTACCTCTCTCTCTTTTTATTCCTCCTCTCCCCTCTCCTTCAGTTTATCTCCATCTCTCCCTTGTCAATCCCCCTATCTCTCCACCTCTATAACTTTATGTCTTTGTTCTTACCTGCCATATATATAGAGTTAATATATATCATGATATATTAATATATATTATAATATAACAAATTTAATATTGGATTAAAAAAAATTATTATATTTAATAATATCAATATTATGATATACTAATATGAATATTAGATTTATTAATAATAACAATAATAATAATAACAATCTTTTAATATTAATATTATGGTTAATAATATTTTTTGCATGGTATTAATAATAGTTTGGCCCATGGTATACTTCCCTTAGGCTTCACCTAAATAAAACCTATTTTTTTAGTGTTAGTAAGTGTAAATAGGTTTATGGAGAAAATATGAAAAGAGGTTTTATTTATTTACCATACCTCTTGTTTATTTATATTTTTATTTATTTATCATATTTCTTTTATTTACAA
>APFE031290703.1:22746-40891 GCA_000404065.3 Pinus taeda
ACAGTTCAGAGGCATGTAGCCGCCACATCTCTTCTCAAAGATAAGCTACCATCGCCATAGCTGGTTTATTTCCATTTCTGGTTGTAAGCATATTTCGGTATTTTCCATTAATGAAATGAAGCATTATTTCTGCTGCATTTTTGTGTATATGGTTATCTCTGTATTTTATTGCGTTCCTGTTTAAATCCAGATCAAATGATCTCATTAATGATGTGTTTATGTCGCAAGGAGGAAGTTACACATTTAAAAAATTATTCCAAGGAAATATAGGCTTGTTTCTTCCCATCATGAATACATAAACTTCATCATTCCTCAAGCAGTATACAAATATCATGTGATATCAAATCCCACTACATTTTTTTCAAAAAGTTAAGGCCATAATCTTTTTCTCTCTTTGCCTTCATTCGACACACAAAATAAGTTTGGAGATTCCATAAGGATGAGTGTCTAGAGGACACAATAGCCCTCCATGAAATCAAATGTAAAGAAGTGGAAAGAGCGGGCCCTGTGAGACAATTGTTAAATAGAGGAAGATGATACAAGGTAATACCTAATGTTGATCTTAGGTATGATTGCGCTACGCATGAGGTAAAATGATTGAGGTTTATAGAGTAAACTTTCTATAATATTCTCTTTCAAATACGTGGTTCTCATGTTCTCTTAACAATTATCCAAAGAGGCTCTCAAGAGATGGAGTTGGACTTTCGAAATATGGTGACATCTTTTATGTCCCAAGTTATGATTTGAATGGCTTATTTGTTTCTTAGGGTAACCCTATTTTAGGTGTTCATGTATACCTCTATTTAGATTATTTCCATGAGGTGAAGTGCCCTCAAAGAAGCTCCTTGGCCAAATAGTGTGCTTTGTCATGCAATATTTGATGCATATGGGAAATTCTCTTTTAATTTTATTCCATGTGGAAAATAAAGGTTGTTTCCATTCTGCAAGGGTTATAATACAATATTTGATGTTTCACTTCCGTTTATAGAGGTTCTTGTTGAGAAAAATCATGTTAATATATCTCATCCATTTCACGTCACAAGTTTCTCAGTTGGAGGACTTGTGATGACCTCTAAAGGAGTTTGTTTTGAAGGTTTCAAGATATTAGTTGATGGATGAGAAAGAGCTTTTTTTTCCCTAGGAAAAAATCTTAATTTTATTCATAAAATGATAAAATTACATTTTGTAGATGCCGATGGCATATGCATATGTCTGATCCTGTAATAACAGGCAGCATAACAAAAGAAAATAACACTGAATAGCAGGTGAATAAATCCTGTAAGGATAGGTTCAACAGAATAAAAAAAAGAGACAAAAAAGTAAAAAATGTTCCAGCAAGCCTATTCTTTTCTTCCTTTCTTCTTCTCTACCCGGCGCCATCCTCCCGAATCGACTGTGGGTGTAGTTGTAGCCAGCTGGTTTCCCATGGTGTTCATTTGTTGTTCTTTGTCTGATTCTGAGCCCTCCGAGCTATGGGTTCTCTTTATGCCACTAACTTCCATTTGTAGCTCTTGATGTAGATCTGTAATGATCAACCCCGTATGAGTAGAAAGGTTTTTTGCTTCCTGAGATTGTTTCTGTCCCTTTTGTGGTTCTGGTTCCATGTGGTTCTCTGGTGGGTCCTCCTTGATGTCCTCTTCTTCCAATGGCTCTGTGTGTTGCCAACCTTTGGGTTTTTTTTTTATGTTTCTTAATATTCCTAGAGTCCTTTTGAGCTGATGGACATCCATTTTGGAGATGCCCAGTCTGCAAACAGTTCCTGCATCGGAATGTTGTGTTTTCGTAGTCGAGCTGTTGATTCCATTGGGTATTGTTGAAGTTTAGCATGATGTGGTCTGGTAGCCCCTGACTCAGATCCACTTCTACACATATTCTGGCGAATGTGAAGATACCCCTGGCTGCTCTGTCTTCATCCATTTTTAGGAATTTCCCTAGAGAATTCCCAATGGCGATTATCACTTTATGATGCCAGAAGTGCAATGGGAGCCCATGAAGCCTCACCCATACAGGCATGGTTGAGACTATCATTGTATTAGCATCAAATCCCGGGAACCAGGGGGTAGTAAAGAGGCAAGCATTGCCCCAGAACCATGGCCCCTGTTTGATAATACTGTCTCTTTCTTGTTCTGTATCAAATCTAACTATGAAAAACCCCTTAGGGCAGAGGTAAATTTTGCAGTTAGGTGACCATGTTGTGTAGATCCATTGATGCAGGGCATCTGATTTTGGCCAAAATCCATTGAATCTGCATATGACTACAGTATTTGATAAATCAGTATATAGGTTAATTACCTCTGGTATAGATACCTGTAGAGTTGGTGATTCTGGTTTTTGCTCGACGATGTAGGGTCCTGGCAGTCCTGAAGCTAGTGCTGCTTTGCTTCCCCTTTTTTCTTCCTTTCCTTTTACTATGTCCCGAAAGGAACCTGTTTTTTTAGAGCTGGTTCCAGGGCTTCCGCCACGCAGTCGGAGGGTTAGATTTATGGTTGAATCATTACCTATACCATAATGCTGCAGGGTTTTGTTGTCTTGCAGACCGAAACTTGAATAAATGAGGTTTTGTAAGCGTTCTGGTATTCCATGGCGGCCCTGTATTTCCTTTTTTAACTCCTGGATGCTTGTTGCCTTCCTGAGCCGCATGCAGTAGTGCTTTCCTCCAAGCGATTTGACGAAGATCTGAATCAGATCTGCATTTGTATGGGCTAGATCGGTGCTGTGGAGCCTTTGTTGTGCCAGATCTATACCCCTGCGTAGTGGATCGCTCCTGTGTTCTTTATCTTGGAGCATGTTCTGAACATGATGGGTATGCCGATCTGTTCGGAGACAAGTTGTCATGGGTACGCCCCAGATCAGGTTACCCTTACCCTGTTTGGAACCGTCACATATGGCCATCTCCATTGATACAGATCGCCAAGGGTATTGATAGAGGGAACCCAAATCTGTCCTGGGTGATGCATCCTGTACCAAAAATCGGATATAAAATTCCATTCTCTGATTATATTGTTCCAGATCTTGAGTCTGCTCACTGATGGGAGATCCGGACCAAGCCCGAGTAGAGAGGCCATACCCTGCGCATCCGTTTGGTGCATGAAACCCAGAACAATGATGAAACGCACCCAGTTCCTTTATGAAAGAGACAACCAGTGCCGAGAAAGGGCAGTTAATATCCTGTTTTTGCTTGCACTGTTCCAGATCTTGTTGCTGTTTTCTGTTTTCAGTTCCAGGTCTAATCCAAAGGGCGAGATCCTGTGCGGCACGTCCCTCGACCAGGCATCCCTTCGGATCGGCGCCTTGCTGGTCTCTTTGGCCTGCAGCGGCAATCTGTTCTTCGAAAACCCTTGTCGCCTGAGAAATCGCCATCGTTCTCCGAAGGTTGATTGTCCATGGATGAGAAATAGCTATAATATATGTTTAGGGATATTATAAACTTGATCATGCAACATCAACACACTACACAATCAAGGCTAACAAGGATCACTTTGAGTTTAACAGTTTGGAGAATTTCATGGTTGTTCTAAACATGGATTCAATCCCAAAGATAGAAGAAACATAGTATAATATTTGTGGTTCCCTAAAATTAGTGACATTGGCTATTATGGAAAGCGCCAAGTTGACTTGACACATGGGCCAGACAATGTTAAGCCTCAGCTAAAGAGGATTGATGATATGGGAAAATTCTTCTTCAAGGTTTAGCCATGTTAATATCGAATATCCCCACTGACCACAACAATTGAACGTGATTCTGGTCTTCAATTTCCACCATCTCATATTAATGTGACAGTAACTAGATCAATGTTTGGCATTGAATTTATAAAGGCCCTTGTTGATATCCGTTGATCAGTGATATGCAAGGAAGGATGTGACTCCTCGGTTTCTATATCACTTACTTCTTTGGCTATTGAACTCTAGGTTCAGAGAATCTTAACTCTTTAAGTTTAACAAATTTGAGCAGTGACTTCATATTTGAGAAAGTCCTACCTGGTACATTGCGTCTTGAGGTAAAACATGGACCTTCACCTAATTTGTTAGATTGGGATGATGATTTTCATTGGATGAGAAAGGTTATGATGTAAATTTTGGTGTTTCTAATCATTTAGAGATAGTGTTTATCCAAAAAGACTATTGGTTGTGTATTATGTCACTCATCCTATGGCTTCTTACATTGTACAACCAACAGAGAACCAATGAATTTGTTGATTGAGAAAGGATGGTAGCAAATCTGTTTAGAAGATTCTCGTATGCACATGCTTCATTTCTTGAACTCATGCACTTTCTTTGGAATGCCTTCATTGGAATTCAATGTATTGAACCATAATCCAATATATTTGACTGATGAAAAATATCTAGTGAGTGGTTAAATACATGTTGATTCAAGTTCTTATCCCAAAGAAAATGAGTTGTCTCAAAGAATTATTATAGACATATGCCAAAAGGAGGGTGCATTTATAGATATGATCAATAATGTCAAACTTGTTTCAAGTGTTAATGGACCAAGCAACATTGTTGTATATAAGTACACTCACTGGGCTAATATTGAATATGAAATGTTCTATGTTTTGAGAGATGAAAGGAATTCTAGTTATCAAAATAGTTTTGAAAAGGTCTTGTTTTATCGAAGAAGTTGGCACATTCCTATTAAAACTAGTGGGTTCCAACCTGATATTCCTTATTTTTTGGGGTGCCTAGGAAAGCACATTTAGGGTTAGTGCTTCCAACAATCCTAGGTGTTGACATTAAAATAATTTCTAAAAATAATAGTTTCAATGGTGTTCTGAAAAAGGGTGACTTGGTTCTTCAAACTTCAACAAGATTAGATGGTCTATTTTTGGGTGGTCCTTTGTATGATGATATTGAGTACTATGTTGAAGCTTCCAAGGGATATCATTTAAAAGCACTTGCATAGGACCCTTTTTGAAGCTTAGTTGTATTCTGATCCAATTTGATCACATGCCCCACTTGACTAGCCAAACCATAAAGAATATTTGATCATCAGTATTCAACCTTCTGTGTACTCCCTCTATTTGTGGTCCTCAGTTGAGGAATCACTGAATTTGCATCAAACAACCACTAGATATGGAAAAAAACCTCTTCAATCGCATTGCTTCAAACTAAAACCATGTATGTTTGGATTTTACTATTACTTTCAATGCTTTACAATGAAACGAGTGTAAATGCAGGTTTTATGTGGATAAAATATAAACCACTATAAACACATATTGTCTTGTATGTGTATGCATGGTCATAAATGATAAAATATTTGAGAGTGAATGTGATATTTCTTCAAGAGCTTTCATGCTCTATCTTGAGACTTGATATGCAACATGGAAGTAATTTGATCATACTGGAAATGGACTCATATCCCGATAATGCATACAATTTCTTTGTGGACATATTGATAGAGATTATGGGGAGCTTTAAATCATTAAAGGAGGTGGTCATATGTGTTGTGCCTTTTCTTAAAGAAATGTGTCTTCTCAATTGTTACTCGAGAGGCTTCCTAATCTCCAATGTTTGTTAATGAGTGACAACTTTATCTTGGTAAAAATGAAATCTCTACTTTTCTTTTACATGTGCAATGAACAACATTTTTCAATGTTTAATAATGTTTGCATTATCTACTTAGTTGTCAGGTATAGCATAAAAAAATATTATACAAAGCATATATTGATGTAGCTTAGGGTGACTATTGTATTTTGGTTCATTATTACATCTAGTTTGTAGATTCAGTATATCCAATAAATATGAAACAAAACTAAGTAACGACTTTGTTTCATATCCATTCCTTAATGAAAATATACACTACCTAAATTTAAAAGGTTAACCTATTGTAAGATGTGAAAAGACCATAAAGTGCTTTCATGATTTTTTCCATGATGTTCATAACGAATATTTATGTATTTTACCTCGTAAATGAGTGCATAGTTGGCTTATTCTGGTTTTGAAATGAAATGCAAGAACTTTCAAAATAACCCATACCTCGATGTCTCAGATCCCCACTCTCTTATCTCCATATATACAGGTTTATGTAGACATAAAGAAATTTCATGATAGGGAAATCAATGTATTAGGTTGCTTTCGTTAGGGCACCCCTGCTCTAGAGATGATAGAACTTTGTTTAATTGATGACTTGAATTATGACGATCAACGATATGTAAAGTTTTTGGAGGAAGTGATGTATTTGAATACAGTTTCGAAGCAAGCAAGGATATTGGTATGAGAATCTTCTTTTTAAATACACACTTCAAAATCTTTAAACTGTTGACAAGTAAAAAAGGATTTCGGGCTTCATTTTCTTTCATTTTTTTCTTTACGGAAGGGTATGACCAATGCAAGTTGTATGTAGATACAAGGATGAATTCTATTGTGGATACAAGGATGTGGACACCAGTGGAATGCCCTGCTTAGTCTTTGGTAACATTGAGTATGGAAGCAGATGGTAGTCTCATGGAGTGGGTATGTGACATTTTGCCCCATTTTCATTGTTTTTATAATTTGTTGTTTGTGCTGGATCTAATAGTCAGTTTTAATTATTTATCTTTTTATAATTTATATCATTAACATTCCATGTTTCCCAGGCAACGTAACACCTTCAGTTGCTTTAGATGAGCAACATGCAGGATTAGGATGTTCCCAATGAGTTTTGAACATTTTTCCAATATGACTTCTCGATTTTGGATTGGCATTAAGCATTATCACTTTAATTGTTATCCGGTTTGACATTTGATTGACAATGAAATTCCATGATTTTATAAATTATTTGTATGTTAATTTTCAAGATTATTTAAGAAATTTGTCTTCAGTATCCATACTTCAAACAATGGATGTCACACTACTAGGTTTAAGGTTTGGGTTATGTATTTGGTTAAAATTTACCATGATATAGATCATATCTCAAGCGTCAGGTTTGGGTAATTTATTTGGTCAAAATTCTCCAAGATTTATATCATATCTTAGCCTTTTTAGATTCATGCATTCATGCCATTCGAATCTAACACATCATGACAAGGATGAGCCCTATTAAGGTCACAAACTCTATTACTATGCTTCATGAATCATAATTCAAATGGACTTTGAATTTGGTTCTTTTCCTTAACTAAACTGTATTAAGAAAATTCCTCTCATTGAAACTCAACCCCAAGTCATACTCAAAATTTTGACATGTCAATAACATTTGCTCCACAACAAGTTTGACACCCAAGTCCTTGTAAGTCACACAATACTATCCAATTTTTTAAAAAATTGATCATATCCTTAAATTTTTATCCCTTAGACTTCTTCATTAAAGAAAATATCATTCTATGATCTTTATAATTGGTGTATCAAAACGTTGATGGGGTGAAATATCAGTTAAGGACTAGAGAAAGAAATTTTCCTTGACATTGCCTATAATATTTTGAACCTTTGGGGAACATCACGTGACAGTACCATCATTACACCAACATTTTTTGGTAAGGTTCCACTATAAGAGGCATCCACTGATTCATGTTCCACAACCCGTGACCGTAAAGATTGTTCTTCCTCAACATTTTTCCTAAATGATGATAATGATATATACTCCTTATCATCAAAAGGTATGATCTTTCTTCACCCATGCTCCATCTTCCCCCACTAATTGTGTATAAGCATCAGTTTCTCTTGCATGCTTCCCAACGATTGCAAATTTATACCCATACTTGAAATCCTCATTTTGATCTTGGTTCTTATGATATTCTTTTTCTTCTAAGCTATGTAATCGAAAAAACATTACGTCCCTACCACCACAAATAGATAAACCATTTTTCCTACACTATCTTTCAAGCTCCACAAGAGGAATACAAAAAAATTCTCGAGTTGCTCCCTCTCCAATCACCATAGAAACATCTTGATTTGAACCAGATCCATCTTTTATGTCTGGAAGATTGGATTTAGAACTATCAAGCTCCTTCAATGGTGGGATATCTCCACATATTGAATGAAAGGGAGGGACACCTAAATTTTCAAACCGAAGAAAGGTAGCTCTCTGTCCATTCACATAAGCATATGAAAGGAGAAACTAGTCTGACCAAACCTAGAGAACTTTCATTACTCTCTCTGACAAGGATGCCATAATATAAATGTAAAAAAATTCACAGAAAGATCCACACAATCATTACACTAATTATGATATTTTTTTAAGAGTAAAAATTACCATCTGCCTTTCTAATTCATTATCAATAAGGGGCTTTATCTTAATAAATAATCCATTTTCATCATTACTATCCTCAACACGTTTTATTATTTAGAGTGAGATTTCATGAATTGGTAGGCATGTTTTTCCACATTTCTTTTTTCATATCGCACACAATTGGAATCCTGCTACATTTGGCCTCCTTTACTTCCATAGGCTACATGTGTTAAACAGGATACAAACCACTAATGATATCTTCTTTTGCCATAAGTTCTTCTCATTTTTTCGATGAATCCCGTGGAAATTTTATTCATGCCAATTATGTGGTAGGAAATAATGTTCCATTATTCCTTTTTATCATCTCTTATTTATGAGTTAGCATGCTTCAATAGTACTAGCTCATTATAACTATGTCATGTAAAGATCAAGTTGAGTGGGTTTTACATTTGATTTCCACTGTAGTGAACAACTGAATATATAAGTTTTATTTTAGGTTGAACGATGGTACAACACACTTTCATTTCCACTAATGCTCTCTTTTTCATATACTATCATAAGTGCACAAACACAAACTCACTTTTCTTTTTACCTCGATAAGAAAATGATGAAAAATTTGTATTTTGTAGTGACAAGGATAACTATGTATTGGAGCTAGATATTGAGCTCTTCAATTTATCCTTTACTTACCCAACACGACCATCTCCGATTGGTAACGAAGTTCAATTTTTGAACCAATATTTGTCTTCAATACTATTTCATGATAAACAAAGAACACAACCATTTTTGGATTTCCTTCGAGCACAAAAATACCAAAGCCATGCCATTTTTCTTTCCTTGGTTAATATATTGCATCAATGTGTTTGATAGTTAATTCATTGTTATTCTATGCCAATAAATCTCTATCAAATAGGAGAGAAGGATGAACTGCCTATTTTAGAGGTATATAATATGAATTAATTCAAAATTCACAGGGTTATTTCGATTCTCATCTTTCTATTTCACTTCTTTAGAAAAACTATATATTCAAATACCAACTCAACTCAAACCAAACTGAAATAGAGAATCCTAGTTATGAAGATGTTTCTCTCTCCATACCTTATAATGACATTATTTTTTTGAATTATACTTGAAGTTCACTGATAATAACCTAGATTTATATATTTCTTTTAGCACCAAATTGAAATCATGGTAAGAATACGAATATCTTATTAAAGATGACCTAGAGATGATTCAAAGAATATCACCTTTAGTATGAGCATGTGGCACAGTAATTTCTGAGGTGTGAAGTTTTATTAGAGGCATTGTTTGTTTACTTTTTTTGGTTAGAAAATGGTTTTCTCTTGATTTTATGTGACTTTCAATTTATCATATCTAGCATGTTGAGAAATGGGAAAGAATAATGTATGACATTTATCTTGCAGAAACTGATGTTGAATGAAAAGACAAAGAGTTAACCAAGCTACAATCCGCTATGGTAAAGGTAGAGGGACATATTCAAAATTTACCTAAGGATGCACCATATACATAGTTTGAACATAAGTAATATATGGCTTTTTCATTTCCAAATATGTTCTTTTTTATCCAAGATATCACAACAAGACAAATATTGATTTGTAGAAATTGTTAGAGGACCTCATTGAGGTCAATTTTTCTGATGTTGTACTTGATTGATACATTATCATGATAGGAAGGCTTTAAATATGAATTAATAGGTTACAAAAACAAATAATATTCAAATTGTATACATGTAGAAGATAAAAACAATTTTCAATTCCTTCATTTGATTGTTACTTGACTCTGGTGTAGGCGGGTTACATGAAATGTGATTGGAAAAAGGATGTGGAGACAATATAGAGATGATGTCTTGGATATGATTAATTTGTTGTTGGAGATCCTTCAGGCACTTCAACCATCGACTTTGGAAATGTTTGTAGTAAGTATTCCTATGGTTTTTAATGTTGTGACTCTTTCACCTCATGGTTTTTTTAGGTAAGCAAATATTTCAGGAATGTGTGATAAGATATCAATCGGCAGGTAATTGTTTTTTTTTATAATTGCAATTTCCATTCCATGATATCCTCTCTTTATTGTTTGATTGTATTTTGAACCTTTATTTCGATTTTCTTTCTATTTTAACTATGAAATTGAAAGTATTTGGTCTTATGTCTGTTTAAACATCAACCAAAGCTTGAATATGAAATCAATATTACATGATTGAAATCCTTTTAATTGTTTTGTATTGAAGGATTTTCATTATTATTATAAAAGTTTACTTTCATGTTGTTATTTGAGAACATGTTGTTTATATACTTGACCAATTTCATGCATTAGACAAAAGAAATTGTTGCAAATAAAATGACAAGGATTAGACATCATACCTCAGATTATTTGTTTTAATAAGTTATTTACAGCTTTAGATTTTTAGCATGTAACTTAGTTGTCATGATTGTGCCTAAGCTTTCCCTAAAGGTTGAATACTAAGTTACTAAGGTGTTCTTTTCTATGGTGACTTTAATTTGTTTATACAGGTTATCTAGCCACATAGTGACCACTATCACTCAATTGAAGAAAACATGTTTGAGTTTCTTGCTCTTATGGGGAAGAATGGATTTAACATTGTTGATGTTGAGGTATATGTAATATAAATCCTTTAAAGTCTACTTTCATTTATATTCTATTGTTCATCGTATTTCATGTCTTACACTTTGCATTCTAGGTTCTTTTTTATCAGAAAAGGAACTTAGTATTGATGGTAAACAACAGGATTTGAAGAAAGGGGAGAACACTAACATTGCAGCGACAAATGCAAAAAGAGAGAGAAAAGAACCGGTCTAGTGGTACCCTTAAAGCCAATATCCCACATAAGACAAAAACATAGAGACTCATGTTTAAGTCTTCATAGTTGGTGAATTGACCTGCAATGACATGACAACACAATGATAATGTTTTATAGTGATGAAACAACATTTCATGTGTAAATTGTGGTCCAGCCAATGTTAAGTTGGAAACTCATATTGTAATACTCGACATTTCATATAATATAATTTCTGTGGTTGAAATTATTTATAGTTGCACTTGATATTGTTTAGTATTTTAACTAGCATATGTAATTTTCAATTTTCATATTAGATGAACCAATTAACATAGTAAGATGTTTTTTAATTTAGTCGCAAAATCATACTAATTAATCTATGTTGATTAATAATGAACACATAAAATCAATCTAAAGCTACTAAATTAGTAGTTTATATTGATTAATGATGAACAGAAATAAAATGAATATATGACTAAATTAGTCGTTTATAATGATTATTAATGAAAATAAATGAAATGAATATAAACTACTAAATTAGTCATTTATATAATGAATATGAAACTTCCGAAAAACTATAAATGACTACTGCAAATAATTAATTTTTCATTACAAATGACACCTAAATTTTCGATATATATGACTATTAGTTGCTAATATACATTGTCTTATAACATGAATAAAATTTAGTCATATTTCTTTGGTCATTAATTGGTTTGAAACAGTGACTAAAATTTGCATATATATGACTATTAGTAGCTAATTTATAGTATCTTATAACATGACCAACATTTTGGTCATGTTTCTTTGGTCATTAATTAGTTTTCTCAGATGATCATATAGTAATATATTTTGTTGTATCTTTGGTCATTAATTGTGGCAATTAATGACTAAATTAATAACTAAATTAAGGACCAAATTTATGACTAAATATATTGCTAGATGATAAAATTGAGACAATCAATTAATGAATAAGCTAAGAAAGACTAAAAGTTGGTCGCGTTATAAGATACTGTAAATTAACTACTACTAGTCGCCGACTAAAATGTAGTCATTTATATGCAAATTTTAGTCATTGTTTTAGTAACTATTAGCCATTTTCTACTAGTGTTTGGATTTGTGTGTGAAACAATCCAATGGATGATGCAGCATGTGGAAGGTGGGGAACCTGCATGGAACATTATGTAATGATGACTAGTGGACACTGATATAAACATGTCGATCTTATAGATCTTCCTTGAAGTCTCTTGCAAAGATTTCCTTGATTTCCTACCATGTCCACTTCATGCCCTTTTCAATGAACAACTAAGTGTCTACATAAACTGGAAAATTCACCAACACCTACTCAAATGCTTCCTCAGTTCTACTCTCGACAGTATCCTTTGTTGTAGCTCTCTTGGAAGCCATGTTACCTGTAACTGTTAGAGAGCTTTTAAACAACTATTATACCTAGAGATGGGGAGGACACTCATGGTGTGCAAATGTTAGCTTGAAACCAGAAGGACTTCAAGAACAACCCAAGCAATAAACCGGGAAACTAACAGGAAGGATTGTGCAATCTTGGCTCTTAGAGGCGACAGAATGCCAGCTGGAACTATGCATTGCGTAGTCCAAATAGTTAATGGGGAGGTCTTGTTTACTGGAACTGTCCAATGCATAGTTCAGTCTAGGCATATGCTAGAAGAAATTGCGTGTTGCACAGTCTCAGTGGCCAAGGCTTGGTGTTGGCTCCTGGAACTACATAGTACGTAATTGGAATAGGCCAGGGTGACCTCTGCAAATTCCATAAGCCACGACCAAGGCCTTGAGTTCCAGTAGTGTGTAATACATTCTTGGGAAAATGAGATCTGGGCTTAGGAAGCCAAAATTTGTCCAAGGGAAGTAAAAAGTCGATTATATCTGAATGATTCAATGATGTTGGGTGCAGATATAAGTGAATTATGATGCATGCAAGTGAAATGACTGCTGTAATCAATCACAACTAGGTAGAATGAATCATGTGGAGAGAGTGACCACTATGACGATCGATAGTGCGAAAACTAGGTAATGCATGCAACACTTGGGAAAGGAAATGAAAAACTTAAAACAACACTTCTGCAAGCTAAAACAAGTTGA
The DNA here is from genome assembly GCA_000404065.3 of Pinus taeda. NCBI lineage: Eukaryota > Viridiplantae > Streptophyta > Pinopsida > Pinales > Pinaceae > Pinus > Pinus taeda. The sequence continues at coordinate 35,820 of APFE031290703.1, forward strand.
AATGGCAACGATCATTCAAATAAATGAGTGAAACAATCCTCTCACAAGTTAAACAAATAAAAGCAAAAGAAAAGTAGTAAAACGTTAGAAAAGAAAGACTTACCTAGAAAACAATGATGATCGCACGGAAGGTTCCTTAATCTCCTTGGGAATCTAAGAGCTCCAAGATAAAATGTGCAAATGAGCTGTAGCTATGCTCATTAAATATATTTGGTTGATTTACTGTTTATGACGTGAAGGCCAAAAAGCAAGGGAAAAGCGGCGCTTGGCAACATTTTCCAAAATAACTCTAGTGTCTCATTGAGGCTACTAGAAATAGATCCCTATTTTCTAGAAACTATTTTCGCTTTTTTCTTTTTCTTTTCCGGGAAAATTGCCATGCATTTCCTGGAGAGATTACACAATTCCAAGGAGGAATGAGTAACTCATTGGCTCATGCATTGGTCAACTGTTGACATAAAAGATTTTGCATAACTTCTAGGTTGAGTGGCCATAGCTTCCTCCCATGCTCTGCACAATTTCTCAGTTGAAGGCAACCTGTGAGTTGGCTCTGTGCAATTTTGGAGTTGAAGGTTCACCATAACATTAGAATGTGCAATTCTTGAGAGAACGTTCCCTTAAGGATTATGCTGTTCACTAAGGAAAGCCTGGAATTGGGTTAGAACCCAATCAAGAGATCACCTTGTGGGCTAGGTAGTAAATCAAGTAAGAAAACACAAGCCAACATGTACAAGATAAAGCTCAATCAAAACAAAAGTGCCTGGGTGAGTGTGAGATGAGTCGCTATGAATTAGGAGGGAGGATCCAAAATGAAGCATAGGTAAAATTTTGGAGGGTGGTTGTAGCCGCTGCAACATTGGCGACACACTAGTAGAACTCCAACAACAATGTAATCTTTGAGACATGAACATATATGATTACCCGTTTTGTTGAGGTAGCAAAAACGCCAATTGATTTTGTAAAGTGGTGATGTAGAATACATACATACATACATACATACATACATACATACATATAGATATATATATATATATATATAGTAGGATAGCTTTTGACGGTTTAGTTTTTTTTATGTACATTAGTTTTTAGAATGTTAGTGATTTGCATGTTGTAAAAAGTGTTGATTCTACATGAGGCCCTTTTCTTAAAAGACTTTCTTTTTTACTTTAAATTTTCTAATGTATTAGATGTGAATACTTATTTTTTAAATTTAACAATTTTTGAAGTGGTCTTCTTCTTCATATTTTCTTGTTTTTCTTTTAAAAAAAAAATTGTAGTCAGGTCTTTATTTTTTTGCATAGTCAAAGAAGAAGGTCAATATTTTAATGTTTTGATATTCTACATATTTATATATCGTTAATTAATTTTCCAATTTACATCAAATAATTGTCTCTTAAAAAACAATAATTTTTAACTATTGACATAAAAATAACCATTTTGAACATAAATATAACTAAAAAATTACACATTTTGATAATTTTTTTCTAGAAATGACATGTCAAAATCATAATTTTTATAGGAAAATTTTAACAAAAAATGGTTAAATAATAGTTTTTTTTTTATGATTTTCATGTCAAAAAATAATAATAATCACTGTTTTTTTCAAAAAATAATGATTCACATAAAAGTTAAAGAAAAATCACATAATACAAATATTGAACATATAACAACATTAATTGAATGCTTATTCTTCTCATAAAATGTCAAACTCAAAACATTACAAGTATAACTAATTAATAGCTACAAAAAAAGAGCTTGATTTACAAGCATAACTTAAATTTAGTCAACAATATCACGTAATCCAAACTCTTCATTTCATCATTGTCTTCTTCCACAATATTTTCTACTTCATTTTGCTCATTTTCCTCTTCTAATGGATCTTTGATGTCTGTGAATCTCCCAATGTATGTCTTTCCAATCATTCCATGTAATGGTGGTTGAGGGTTATTTGCCTTTTTTTCCACGCATGATTCACTATAATCTCCTTTCCTCAACCCAATTTCTTTGATTGCATGTCGAATAAATTGAAGAGCATTAATTCTTTGTTGAATAAATTTGCATTGTACTTGATCTTTTTCAATGGCAATGCTTTGTAGGCAACATGCTAGTGTTGTACCTAATTATGAAGCACAAAATATATAATGAAGTGAATTAGTATAATGACATAAAAATTAAAAAAGAATATATTAAAATTCACTTCTATATAATAAAACTTACTTGAGGTAGAAAATAAATGCAGAACCCAATCTGCTTCATTTGAACATAAGTCTATAAGATAGTTAATCGGTGACCGTGGTTTTCGATAAATGTTAACTATCTATCATTTTGCTTCTTTATCTTCACATGCTAGTTTTTTCACAGCAACCTCATAAACTAGTACTTGGTTATGGCTCTTTCCATCTACTTGATTAAAGAGCATAGGCATATAGCTATCATCTTTTGTCCAACTATCAATATGGATGAACTCAAAATCATTTATAGTTGGTTGATATTCACGGTTAAGAAGATTTTACTTTTTATTATAATGAAATATTAAAAGTTCAATTAACTTGTACATAAATGATTTTTTAACATTAATGAAACACACATTTTCAATGTCTTACCATGTAAGCTGCATCCTTGAGTTTCTTTCCTCTTGAAGCTTGTCAATAACATTGCCAATTGTGTGTTTGAAGGAAATGTCACAAATCTTCATAATGGTGATGATGTGACTTCTACAAATCTTGCAACCACCTTACTAAGATCTTGATAAGTATAAGGGTCACTATCATAGTCAATGTTTGAGATATTGAAACCATGGGGAATATCTGCAATAACTAGGGATTAATCCCTTTTATGTATGAGTTTAGCAATTTCTTCAGAGTGACCTTGTATTACTTGATATTGAATAGTTTCAAGCCCATTCCAAATTAAATGAATAAGATTTGGATCAAGTTCAACATTCCTAAGACATTTCTTTCTCATTCTTTTGATCTTAATTTTTTCAATAAAGATTCTGAAGCTATCTGGTGCTCCATTTTCATCCTTATTCATCTTTAATAAAATAAGAAAATATATGTATAAGTTATAAAATAAAAATCAATGTCTAAATCAACATACCTTTTTAAATGCAAGAAAAAAATATTTTATTGTTGATGGAGAACTTGAATTTGGATGGTTGTGTACAAGACCATCCCAACTATCTTCATTGAACAATTCAGTCATTTGTTCTTATATTTTCACGTAAAATTTGTTACTGAATAGATAGAGTAAAGAAATTTAATATCATGATATGTACAACAAATACTACCAAGAACAATATGTTATATTTAGAAGAAAATTATAATGTAGACATAAGTAAAAATAATTTAGCAAACTTACTTTCGAAATTCCTCAGACATTTCCTCCAATGATAATTCCCCTAACTTCACATGAGATAATATTGCTTTCACAAGTTTTTCATCCTTCACTCCTTGCAATGCTCTCCAACGTGTGATAGTCGTATCTTCTGGAAGCTGCGTCATTTCAAGACCTAGTTTGTTGCTGCTACATATCAATGGTTTAGAGTTTTTTACCTTCTGTTTTTTAATGCAGATGTTCTCTCACATGATAAAAATACCATTAATCAATTTCCATATCTCTCTTATTCAAAATGAGAACTGAAAAATCTTATCAATACTTCTGAATATATCATAATTTACTCTTTCGCCTTTTGAATTGATTTTCTCCTCAATTTGATAACCTATTTCAATGCAACATTCCTTTCGAAATTCTAGAGTAACAATTATCTTATTCCCAAAACATTTTTCTTCAAATTCATTATGAATAAATCTAACCCTTTGGATGGAATTCATAGACATCCTATATTCATTATCTGTATTATGATCCTGTGCCAATAACTTTTCTTTTGTATATGATAAACTGGCATAAATGATACATTTCATTGACTCAAAATGTGGGTTATCTGGATATTCATCCATCAATTTCCTTTGAGCTTCTACAGTATGGTTCCCCCCAAGCACATAATAATTGTATCAAAAATATTCTGAGTTATGAAATGCTTCTTTTTTGATAACTTGAACTAGATCAACAAGAAGCACATAATTAACCACATGAGCATACAGATTCTACCTCATCAATGTCTTCAAGTTGTGAACATGACGATGATGTGACTTTATCATATGATATTTAACTTCTCCTTCTCTTGGCTTATAGATTTGTCTCACATTGAGTTGAAATGTACGAACACCCTCAATTAAGTTTGTATTTGCAAGTTATGTCGAGTGGCATTTTGGTTTGTTTTAATAATGTCATCCACTAAATCAACTCTTATTGTAATGATTTCCCTGCTTCCTTTTGAATTTTCACTAGGATATTCACTATTGGTATTGACTACTTGAGAATGCTCAACTTTCATTTTCTTCCTCCTAATATTTTCATCATTAACTAGAACAAAGACATTCCTGGGCATTGTTACATTTGGTATTTTATGGCTCTTCTCATTTCTAACATCAGTTCTAATGTCATCCTTAGTAATCGAAACATATTCTTTAGCGTTAGTTTCAACTTGCTCATATTCAAAAGTAACATGTCTACCTTTGCTAGATTTATCCACTATAGAGATTCTTTGTTGATCCTTTGGATGCAGTTTTGTAGCATCATGAATTACAATTTTTTGCTTCTTTGTCATATCTTCTTCTGACCCTGAGTAGAAACTATTGACAACATTCATAATATATTTCTATATGAAATGAATGCCTCCCAACATAATTGAAATATTTTCAATAAAATTTTGTGAAACAAAATACCATATGCCAATAAAAACTAAGTTATAAAAATATAATGATACGGTTACAATAACACAAAACAAAAATATAAATAACAATACTTACCATATCTTGTGCAATGTCATTGATCATGTGTTTATAGAACATTATAGATTATTCTTTCATGTCATACAATGACAATGATAACTAATATTTAATCTTGTCATGTGACTTGGGTTGTTTTGTAAGTACATAAACAACTTCCCTTTTCGGTATCAAACAGACGTCTATGAATTTTCCCAGCACCTCATAAATTCCATTATTGTT
>APFE031290703.1:41637-89434 GCA_000404065.3 Pinus taeda
ATATATATATGGACCTATTTTTCACCTTCTCTATCTTTCAAATACCATATATTTTTTGTAAGGTTCACTTTGTTTGATTTCTTCTAGTATGAAATTGTCTTCTTATCGTTTGAGGCACTTGATATATTTGTAGTTATTATCTTAGGTTTGGTTTGATCAACAATATTTTTTGAGGATTCACCTCTAATTTTTGCATTTGGTCCATAAAGATTCACATAAATCTTCTTTGATGCCATCTTCCTGCAAAAAAAATACACATATATATATAAATCAATAAATTGCAAAAAAACAAATATCTTAAATAAACAAACAAAATCTAAAAATGATAAATAATCATAAACCATAAATATTTTTGTAAAAAATAGCCTTTTACAGAAAAATAAAAATTATAAATTAAAAAAATGTAGCCACCTCTTTCCCCATCCCTGTGGTCCATCGAGCATGTGGGGGTGGAGTCCCGATTCTTAGAATCAAGATGACACACCCATGGGCCTAACAGGACATGGTGGTGGGGCAGAGTTGTTGGGTGCATCCCCTCTGCACCAACCTGTTTCCCATCAGACCCATCGAGGTGGACCGGAGGGGTCGCGTGAATCCCCCTCCCACCGTACCCCTGTGTCCCAACAGACCCATGGGGGTGGAGGCCCAATTCGCAGATTCGGGCAACCACCCCTGTGGGTCTCCAATGGGTCTCCACCCCCATGGGATCATTGAGCCGTGGGGGAGGGGGTGGAGGGTGATACACACAAACCCTTCTACCTTACCCCCGCAGCCCCACAGGCCCATTTGGCCATGAGGGTGGGGTGAGAGGGGTTGTGTGCAACCTCCTCCCACCCCTATCCCACAACCCGATGGGCCTGTGGGGGTGGAGCCTGATTATAAGAATCAACCATCACCCTTTATGGGTTGGGCCACGAGGGTGTGTGCCTCCAGAAAGCATGACTCAGCCACCCAAACCCCCTACAGATATAGTGGTCTTCTGCCTGCCATGGGGTTGTCGAGTAAGCCTGGATTATCTAAATTATTAGTATGTAAAAAATATATAAAATCATTAATAAAAAATTAATTATTATTTTACTGGAGTATGTTTTTGTTCAGGTATTTTACACAAAAATAACAACCCAAATGACACATAACTACTAGTAAACCTATTGAATTTTAAAATTTGCACACAACAAAAGGGGAACTAACCTTTAAAATGGGATAATGTTGCGTTGAATATGTTGATGATAACAATGTAGTTGCTCCAAAAAATCACTCCAAGTCTTTTAACAAACATTGAAAAGCCTTGATGTGATGTGAGGAGTAGTGATAATGAAATTTATGATGTAGCGGAAATTACGGAATTGTTTTAACATGCAGTTAATGTGGTATTAATTTGTTTTTATAAAAACTTTAACATATAAATTTTGTTATGGCGATATAGGGAACTATGATAGAATGAATATTACGGAATTGTTTTACCACACGGTGAATGTGACATTAATTTGTTTTTATAGAAACTTAACATATAAATCTTGTTATGCCAATATAGTAAATTATGATAAAGTGAAATTACGTAATTGTTTTACTTCATGGTGGATGTAGTATTAATTTTTTTTTTTATAAAAACTTAACATATAAATCATGTTATGTCGATATAGTAATTTATTTTAAATGTGTGATAGAAGATATAATAAAAACAAAAAAACATTCAATTGTCTATTAAATGTTATATTGTTTAAGTAAAAAATTAATTTAGGTAAAAGACTTAGTTTACAATTTTAATTTAAAGATTTACTTTAAATATTAATTTCATAAGAAAAATTTAGTTAAAATTTTTCAATAAATTTTAGAAGAAAATTATGGAGGAAAATACATGAAACAAAATTTTTGGAGGGAAACATTTCAGCGAAAAATTTGAGAGGGAAACTTTGGAGGGAATTTTTCATTATTTAAGCTATATATTATCATTAGGAGACAATTCATTTGTATCATTCAACCTCTTCTATTTGAAAGACCTAGATTCTTTTGATTGAGGTTTCTCTTTGTGAAGCATCAACATCTTCGTTGCGTAACAACTCTATTCATATTAATGAATATAATGGAAATTCTTCCACTATGAATGGAGAGTAAAATCTTCCACTTAGTCATAATCCTAAGGGCTATGAGAGCAAAACTGATGAAGGGTAGGATGAATAATTTCAAATAAATGAAGAGTCACGTTTTCGACTTAGTCCAAATCGTATGGACTATGAGAGGAGAAATGATGAAGAGCATGATGAAGAAATTCAAATAAATAAAGAGTAGCAGTTTCCACTTAGTCCTAATCATATGGACTATGAGAGGAGTAGTGAGTAATTTCAAATGAATAGAGAGTTATGGTTTCCACTTATTCCTAAGCCTATGGACTATGAGAGTAGTAGTGATGAAGAGCATGATGAAGAATTTCAAATGAATAGAGAGTCATGGTGTCCACTTAGTCCTAATCTTATGGAATATGAGAGCAGCAGTCATGAAGAGCATGATGAAGAATTTCAAATGAATAGAGAATCATGATTTCCACTTAGTCCTAATCCTATGGACTATGAGAGCAACAGTGATGAAGAGCATGCTGAAGAATTTCAAATGAATAGAGAGTAACTGTGTCCACTTAGTCCTAATCCTATGTACTATGAGAGAAGCAGTGATGAATGCTAGGATGAAGAATTTCCAATAAATTGAGAGTCACATTTTCCACCTAGTCCCAATCCTAAGGACTATGAGAGAAATAGTGACGAAGGGAAGGATGAAGCACTTCGTCCAAATCCTAAGGACCATGAGGGAAGTGGTGACGAAGGGTAGGATGAAGAATTTGTAGTAAGTAAAGAGTCACATTTTCCATGTAGTCCTAATCCTATGGAGTATGAGAGTAGCACTAACAATGCACATGATGAAGAATATCCGATAAACATCGAGTCAAATTTTCCATTTAGTCCTAATTCTGAAGACTATGAGGGTATCTGAGATGAATTCAGATTTTCCACAGTGTTCATCTTTACGTTGGTCGATGTTTCGAGTCTAGACCAAGACTCATCATCAGGACTGACGAGCTGAAGAAGGGCAAGATTAAGAATATCCTCTAAGTGAGTATTTCAAAAGAGAAGATGATCATAGTGAGGATAATCATATGGATGATTATTCAATGATGGAGATGTTACCCAAAAATATTGTATCAAGGAGTACCAGCATACCTTTTCATATCAATCCAAGATGTTCTAGTTATACAAGGGGTAGAGAAGAATATCCGATGAGAAGAAGTTCTATTAGTGCTCTCATTTCAAGTGAATGTTGTCAAAAATAGTGTTTGAAACATATGGATTTCAAGTTTGCATTGAATAAAACAAAGAGATATTTGTCAATGAATAAAAGCATGCAAAATTCATATTTATTATGGTGCATGCAATCTACATTGTCAGGTTATGATTATCATATTGGGTCTTTATTTTTCTGTAAAAATTCTTTCAAAATGTTTCATTCACTGGGTAATTTTCGTCTGTCAAGAATCTAAGAAAATTTGGAAAATGATCCCACATTTTATTCAGAAGTACTTCATAAATGATAGTTTGGTCCATTATCAAATACTGCAATGTCATGAATGAAAGAATCCTTTTCAAAGTTGCATGGAGAGTGTATGCCAAACAGAGAGACAATACATATTCTAGATAATTTCTCAAGACGATAAATCTATAACTTATACAAAGAATATGCAGAAAGTGCTGAAGGACATGGTCGACTTATTACATATCAATATTTTGTGAAGATATGGAAGAAAGAATTCAACAATGTCTGTATTCATAAGAAGACAAGAATGGGGATTTGTAGCACATGTGCTTCTCTTGAATAAAAAAAGGTATAAATGTGAAGGGGTAGAAAGAGGTATGAATTCATAACATTATTTTTTAAAATTATATAGTCATCAACTATGAAAGCATTTTTATTAATGACTTTCTTTTATGTTGTGTAGATTACATTATCAAAGCACTTCAAGAGCATTGCGAAGAACAAACAAGTGAATGGAAAAAGTTGTACAAGCATTGAAATAAGTATTATGATAATCCAAATAAGTATTGCGGTTTGATAATTGGTGGCATGGACCAAAAGAAAACACCTCTACCACATTTTGTTCGCACACCCAAAATTTTACAGGAGGAAAATTTTATTCAGTATCACTTGGTTAGTTGTATGGTATTCAATGGGAAAATGTTTCCAAGAGTATACATCACAACTCCAAATATTCATAATGATGCAAATCTGACAATAACCAAATTTCATGATGTGCTTTCTCATTGGTCTAGTAATCTTCCTAAAGTTTTGTATCTAGAATTGGACAAGACTTGTCATGAAAAAAAAATCAGATTTCTTTTGGATATCTTAACATGCTTGTTGAATTGATAACTTTTTAGAAGGTAAAGTTTGGTTTCCTTCTTGTTCGGCACACCCATGACCATATTGAAGATGTTCAATAGTTTTTCAATCACATTAAGGTGGAAGGAAGTTGGGATATTGCGATAATTAATTGAATGTATTAAGAAATCATACATGCCAGAGACAATTTTTGACGTGTTGGAAGAAACAATTGACATGCGAAGGTTTATTCTAGGATCGCATGGTGAGGAGAAATGCATTGAACAACTTAATGACATTCTCTTCCAACATCAATTTTGTATCAAAATAATTGATGGGAAAACACTAATATGGGGCAAGAAGTATTCAAATACTACAGAATGGGAGTTGTCATCGGGTTTGGCACTTCCGAAGTTCATTCTAGATCATCCAATATTTGTGTCAAATATATTGTTATTACAATCAGTTGTTGATTTTCGTAATGCACACACGGAGAATACACTAGTACAAAATGACTAATTAGTTACTAAAAAACAACTAAAATTTGCATATAAATGACCATTTTTTAGTCGATGACCAATAGTAGCTAATTTATAGTATCTTATAACATGACCAACTTTTAGTCATTTTTATCTTAGTCATTAATTAGTTTCATCAATTTTACCATCTAGGAGTATATTTAGTCATAGATTTGGTCATTAATTTTTCATTGGTTTAGTCATTAATTGTCGCAATTAATGACCAAATATATAAAAATATATATTACTGTATGAATCCTAGAGAAAACCAATTAATGACCAAATAAATATGACCAAAATGTTGGTCATGTTATAATATACCATAAATTAGCTACTAATAGTCATATGTATGCAAATTTTAGTCATCATTTAAAAACAATTAATGACCAAAGAAATATGACTAAAATTTAGTCGTGTTATAAGATGCTGTAAATTAGCTACTAATAGTCGTATATATGCAAAATTTAGTCATCATTTAATAATAATTTTTTTATCTTTACAGTAGTCATTTATATTTTTTTGGTATTTTCATATTCATTATATAAACAATTGACTTAGAAGTTTCTATTCATTTCATTTAATTTCATTCATAATCATTATAAATGACTAATTTAGTCATATATTCATTTTATTCGTGTTCATAATTAATTAATATAAACTACTTGGTACTTTTATATTGATTTTATGTGTTTATTATTAATCACCATAAAACAATTAGTATGACTTTGCGACTAAATATTAAGAAAATATCATACAATGTGCATGTTTATCTAATATGATAACACAAAGTTACATATGTTAATTACAAGGCTAGATAATATCAAGTGCAAATAAAAATAATTTCGACCATATAAATTTTATTATACAAAATATCATGTATTACAATATGAGTTTCCAACTTAATATGGGTTGGGCTACAATTTACACATGAAATATTGTTTCCTCATTTTAAAACATTATCACTGTGTTGCCAAAGCATTGCAAGTGAACTCACTAACTCTGAAGGCTTGACCATCAGTCTCTATGAGTGTGTCTTATGCAAGATATTGGCTCTAAGGGTATCACTATACATGTTCTCTTCTCTCTCTCATTTTGCATTTGTCGCCCTAGTGTTATTGTTCTCCTCTTTCTTCAATTGTTGCTTCTTAATATCAATATTGAGTTCCTCTCACGAAAATACGATGGCGAGTATAAGACATGAAGGACGATGAATACTTTAATATAAAATAAGGTAGACTATAAAAGATTTATATGACATGTACCTCAACATTCGATAGTGGCCACTATGTGGCTAGATGACCTATATAAACTATTATGTTCCTATACCGATAGTGTCATATATCATGATTGACATGGTTTAGTTCTGAAATATGTACATACCTTTGCTTTCTGCAAATGTTTTCCATATTTGTAAAAAATAAAAAAAAATAAAAAAATGTAAAGAGGGTATGTCCTAGAAAAGGAATAAAAGGAAAAAAGAATAAAGAAAGGGTCAAAAAATGAAAGAAAATGAACCCCAAAAGAAAAAGAAAAAAGACCATGGAAGTGTGCAAGTCCAAATGCCACTGCTATTTTATTTTTTGTATAATAAAGATTATGTATAGCTTGTTACTTATGCCACAATCCATAATAACCAAATAGTTTAATCTTGGTTATTCCATGTTTGTAGATATAAAGAATAAAAATCTCACCAAACTATTTAATCTTGGCAGATAAGTAGATAGCTAGAGTGAATAAAAGGAGTTCAATAGTTCAATCTAAGCCCTTGGATGTAATAATGTTAGACTTAGTTAGAATACCAATATGAAAGAAGAGAAAGAGGTTTTGATAAGGGTCTGCCAGTTTAAGTGCACCCTAATAAAAGAAGAAAAATGGTAGGATGTGTAGGTGGGTAAGTAGATGATTGGTTGCAAAATTATGTATGATGAGTGATTATCCAGATTATCAAGTCATATACTCTCATTACCAAAAGAACTTAAAGTATGGAATATAATTGAGCAGTTACATAAAGTCAACTAATCAACATCCTCACTCATTTTTCCCTAAATTTTACTAATTTCCCTTCTTAAGTACTAAAGGAACCAAGAACTTAAAATTTAAACGGGCTCAGAGCATTTCTCTGACTTCTGGAGGGACCGGACCCTCCGCCCAATAACCTGTGAGGCCGAAGTGCTAAAATCCCTTCATCAAAATTCACCCCCTTTCATAATTCATTCATCCCCTTCAAATCCTTTTCCTAAGGTAAAATCACTCTTTTACTTAGGAAAAATAAATGGTTCTTTATATAACCCCCCAAACTCATTTTAGTCTAAGTTATAATGTTGGATGACGAATGTATTTTTGAAAACATTTACTTAGCGCATTTTCTTTCCATGGTCATATTAACTTTTAATTTTTATTATTTATGTAAATCCCAAAACAACTTACCCTTTCCTGTATTACTACATAAAAATCCTAAAATAAATAAATATCCCCTCCCGATGGTTTGAAAAATAAACCATAAATAAAGTTAGCTAAATTGGATTAATTAATCAAACCACGCTTAATTAAGAGCCAAAACTCCCAACGTGTTAATAAGGGATTAATCATTCACCTGGATTAATTAATAGCCTCCCCACCAATAATATCATCTCTAATATCATTAAAGTTATTAATCCTTCATTCGTCCAATCATATCATCCCTGATATAATTAAAATCATTTTAATTATAATCGGTCCCCTTGATTTAACTCCCTAACACTTTTCGTTGTCGACTACCATTCGATCGGCCTTCCCTCATCCAATAGCTCTCACCCATATTGCGCTGGCCATTTGGTCAAACATTAGCCACGTGATATAAGCTATTTTGACTTTTCGTTGATGTTACGTGTCATCCAATTTGTGGCATCACGTGACCCTCTACCAAAATTGCCCATGACTCATAAGCGATGTGATGGCCTTTTCAATACCACTTCCCCACCATTTTAATAAACCACCCTTCCATTCATTTAATTGAACTTCGCGCCATATTTCTTCATGGTTTTTGCCCGTTCGACTGTGTAAACCTATGAAACCTTCCAGCGTCTCCCTGAACCTCTGCAAAATGATTTCACCATCTGTTTTCCATCCAAAACTCTATTGCGATCCCTTTCCCAGTCATCCCTGTGCTAGAGAACCATCAAGCACCCTTCATGAAGACCTGTATTGTCTTAAAAAATATTGAACTTTTTCAGGATATCAAACTAAGATTAGAGCTTGGATAAATAGTTTTGGTACTAGTCACAGAAATGGTTTATTCCAAGAATCAACAAAAAACCTCATCGAAGAACTTGTGCTCAGAGGATGAACACAATTGTATAAGGAAACAAAAAAGAAGACAACTACACAGAGCATTGACAATCAGAACAGAGCAACCAGACAAAGAATGTAGTTACAAGGCAGATGAATACAATAAGCATGGACTTAACCTATATCCACTACCTAATGCTGATATATACAAGAATAAAAGAAATTATTGATTGAAATACACAATAAAAAGTAAAATATACAGTGAAGGTAAAAGGACACAGTAAATAACAATCAAAGTGGATCAGGGTTAAAGAGTGTCAGATTGGAGACCAAGTCAAGTAAATCAACTAACATGAAGATAAACAGCAGGGAAGACAATTACAGAGCATACAGATTCATGTCAAAGTAAAGACAAATGAAAAAATAGAGCAGTAAAAGTAAGCCGTAAAAGTAAAACAGTAAATGTAAACTTGAAGACAGTAAGGGTTAAACAGAGATAAAAATACTTTCACTAGAAATAATGAAGTTTATCTAAAGTAAAAGTGAAAAAAAAGTTAAAATAAATTTAAGGTTAAAAGATGAAATCAGAGCAGAAATGGTACATTCTTTAGAAATTTCATGTTTAAGCCATCGTTTTGCATAGACTATTCTAGCCAATCAAAGAAGTGTCTTGAGAAACTGGATGACACTTTTGTTCTTAAAATGCCAATCTAGAAAACCTATCTCATGTTTTACACAGGTATTACCAAAATGAAGATAAGTGCATGCCTTCAAAGCCTATTTTTGAGTTTGTGCAAAGTCCTGTTTCTGACATCCTTTTGCAGAGAATATTGTGAACATATGGAGATGAATTTGGGGAAACTGAGAAAGGTGTATTTCAATAACATACTTATCTACAATAAACTCTCACATTTTACACTCGAATTGAGATATACAAGTGTATCATTGGACCCTAAGTTTGCAGAATTTCTGGGGCAAAACGCACAAAGAAAGGATGTAGTTAGTGTCTAGGATGCCTCATCATCACTTAAGAGTTGCTATCAAATTCAAATTTCTCTTCTTTGTCACCATAAATCTATAAAAGTAGTGCCAAGTAGATTCATTAGTTTTGAATGTCCTTTATTTAAGTTCTATTATTGTAAAATAGTTTGAGATATTTGTGAAACCAATCTTGACATTTTTTCAAGATATTCCAGTTTAGAATTAGTATAAATACTTCTTCATTTGAAGTATTTTTGGTGGATTCTATAAAATCTCTGTAAATCTATGCTATCAAGCTGAGAAATATTTTGTACTCAAATCTGGATTTTTGCTGGAAAAGGAATCAAAGTTGAGGAAATTTCATCAGATTTTCGTGTAGTATAATTGCAGATAAGTATTCTATCGTTGCAATTTTATGTGTTTTATATATGTTTTCATGTTTCATGCATCTGAAATCTATATGGTAAAATAGTCATAGTATATTAGAATTAGCTTTATTGCTCTCTGCTATCAACAGTTTACCATTTCCATGTTTTCTTAGAAACTATATTGACAAAGGAATCCTTAATTTCTCCTCTATCCATGTAGTCTTTCTCTAATAGGTACTTGGTATAGGATTCTTAATTTCCCTCTGCTATTTGACCTATATTCCCTTCCTCTTTCTTATCCTAACTTGAGGATTCTTTATTGCCCTCTAATTTTGATCAGAACTATCACCCATTCCCTCCTCAAAGTCTGTTTTTACTCTGTTATCCTACCCATTGAAATCCTACCTCAGCAATTTGACTTATTCCACTGAATTATCTCTATTTGACTCCATAGCGCAATGGCCTAAAAGCCTAGTTTTCCCATTTGTTTTAGAACCCCACCACTCTTAAACAAGACAACCTCATTGAACATTAATACTAGCGTAAAACCCTTTCAAACATAGCTAAGTCATAAAGAGAGAGCCATCTATGGACTAAGTGGGCTAGCACCTATGCCGAAAAGTTAGTTTGTGGTTACCTTGGAAATTTCTTTCTTTAAGCTTGAGAAAATTCTGAGTGATAACATAGTGGCGACTCTGCTGGGAAGAACTAACATTTTCTTGAGAATTGTGTTACAGGTTTAAATATGATCTATGATGGTGGAAAGTAATCAGACATACAAAGGTTAAAATCATCCACCTGGCGACTCCAAATCAATTTCACAAGCAAGACTCCACTGGAGAGATGAACATGAAAGAATCGTGTGAAAATATCAGGCTTTTAACTTGGATTTTTATCCAAGACATTATCTTCTTCCTCATTGATAAAGTTCTTGAATGTATATTGTATTTTAGAGAAGATTTTAGATCAATCTTTTATTATTTTCCTTTAAAAGTTGTAGATATAAAGTCTCCTTACATATTTGAACAACTTTCTTCTGAATCTAATGAAGATCATATTCCAATCAAAGAATCTGAAACAATCAGGACTAATCATACAATCCCTGTACATGTTCCTATACCTTGTAAAGTTCCTAATAGATATAAGCCCCTCATGTTACCTACTACAGTCCATGCTTTCCCTAACAATTATTACAAGCACCTCCCTAGGTTTGACAGGGAGAATGGTATCACTACCCAAAAACATATTCAAGATTTTGAGGATTATCTTAACTTATTTGGAGTAGATGAAGAGGATGTCAGTATTAGGCTTTTTGCTCTTTCCTTGCAAGACAAAGTCAAAAGTTGGTTCAAAACGTTGCCTGAAGCAAGCATCTCAAGTATCCAGTAGTTTCTCAAATTCTTCCTTAATAGATTGATAATCAAAGTCAACATTCTTGTAATCATAGAACAATATGATCAGTTAAAAAGAAATGGAAATGAAACAATACAACAATTTTCAGATAGATTTAATCAAATCTATTATTCAATGCCACTAAATATAAGACCTCCCCTGGTTCAGCGCTTTTACATTACCCAAGAGCATTTGATCTAGAGCTAGAATTTCAGCTAAGAGAAAGAAACCCCTCAACACTAGAATAGATGTAGAACATGGTAGTAGATGTAGAAGTTAATCTAGAAATTAGAAGAGAAAAGTTAAAATAAGGAACATAGGAAAAACTCGACATTTTGGGGAAGAAAATAGAGGAAATGATATAGAAGATCACCATGAAAGATGAACTTTTTGTTCAAAATCACCATGACACATTTGATTCACAAAAAGAAGAGGTTGACAGCCATGAACAAATTCCTGTTAATTCCAACTACCATAGATCTGGATACACTGTTATAGAACCATATGTGGAGAGGAAATCTATTGATCTAATATGTACATTTGGTCACATTACTTCTTATGATAATGTGCCTAGGCTTGATCGATATAATAATGATTTTGTTCCTCAAATCCAAATTAACCGTGAAGAGGAATCAGAAGCTAATTTGAGGAATAAGGAAGTTTAGGTTCAGGAGCTTGAAAATAGTGATTAGCTTATTCATTTCAGCTATGAGAATGAGGAGGAAAGTGCAGAAAATTTTGAAATCAGTGAAGGAACATTGCCATTATTTTTTTCTTCATTTCAGCTTATTAGAGATAACTTTCATGCAATTAAAAATCAAATGTCAACAAGTTTTGATATTAACCATCTAGAGGGTAATAAAATCCTTGTTCAAGACTTCTCATATCTAGGTTTGTAGCCCCAAAATGCCATTGAATGTCAGCTTGCAGAAGAAGACTTAGAAATTGGAACATATGATCAAATGATCCAAGATGATTCCCTAACATTTTTTTCTGAAGCAGTTCAGTTTTTGAAAGGAAATTTGGATAATCTATATGTAAAAAATGATGAGCAGTTTCTAGAAAATCATGAAGTTCCATTCAAACCTATAGGCAAAAAGTTGCAACAATACTTCCAAGTTGTTTATGATCACATAATTGATAGGATGGATAAGGAATGCATTCAGAATTTTTCTCCATTAACAGACTATGAGAGTCAAAATCAAGATGATAATAGTTTCACTAGACAAACATTTCAATAAGTAGAAGTATCATCTCAAAGCTCATTTGAAAGTTTGTAAGGCATTAAAGCTGAAGGTATTATTTTAGTTTCATGGCATGCACATCGTACACAATAGATGTACAATTGTTTGAATCAATTAAAGAATAGTGTATATATTTTACAAGATCCTTTTGTACAGTTTGTAGATTCAACAAAGGAAATCAGGAATTTCCTTATCCTCTCAAAGGTTAACAAAGTTATATTTTACTTCAAGATCTCAATTTTAACCACCAACAAGCATAAGAAACAAAAGTCTCCAATGTATATGATACATGAGTGGTTGCATTGGCTATTCCCTTTTACCTAACCAGTAGTCAGAAAGCTGATTAGAGTAAGTAGGTAGCATTTTAGTTTGATTTAGTTCAGTTTTCAATAGATTATGAAATAAATCCTAAAATATTTAAATCCAAGAAAAAGGCCCTAAGGTCTTCATGATTTACTAATTTGGTTTGAATATTGCACCACAATTTAGTTTCGGATCAGATCCCAAGTTGTGCAGGAAAAGGTTAAAAAGATTTTTGATAAAAGAACCAAGGCTGAAGATTCTTACCTAAGTGACAAAGTGCTCAAGTGAGATTCAAGAAGGGAGAATAAAGGTTTAGTGTTGATTGGATTGTAATTTTGGAGTTGAAGCCCGAAGAGAAGGCCCTAAGATTCAAAATTTTCACTGTCATAAATATCAATAAAGCAGCCAAGTAAAAGGAAAATTTGTATAGTAAAATAACAATCTTTCAAAGGGCCATTGATCTATACTTCTTGACTTTCCACCATGGAAAGCTATCCCCAAGGGGAGTCTCTGTTATGTTCCTATACCAATAGGTGTCATGATTGACTTGGTTTAGTTTTGAAATATGTACATACCTTTGCTTTCTGCAAATGTTTTCCATATTTGTAAAAATTCAAAAAATTCAAAAAATGTAAAGAGGGTGTGTCCTAGAAAAAGAATAAAAGGACAAAAAGAATAAAGAAAAGGTCAAAAAATGAAAAAAAATGAACCCCAAAAGAAAAAAGGAAAAAGACCATGAAAGTGTGCAAGTCCAAATCCCACTGCTATTTTACTTTTTGTATAGTAAAGATTGTGTCCAACTTGTTACTTATGCCACAATCCAAGATAACCAAATAGTTTAATCTTGGTTATTCCATGTTTTGAATTTCATGTTTATAGATATAGAGAATAAAAATCTAACCAAACTATTTAATCTTGGTAGATAAGAAGATAGGTAGAGTGAATAAAATGAGCTCAATAGTTTAATCTGAGCCCTTGGATGTAATAAGGTTAGACTTAGTTAGAATACCACTATAAAAGAAGAGAAAGAGGTTGTGATAAGGTTTTTCCAGTTTAAGTGAACCCTAAAAAAAAGGAAAAATGGTAGGATGTGTAGGTGGGTAAGTAGATGATTGTTTGCAGAATTATGTATGATGAGTGATTGTCTAGATTATCAAGTCATATGCTCTCATTATCAAAATCACTTAAATTATGGATGATAATTGAGAAGTTACATAAAGTCAACTAATTAACCTCCTCACTCATTTTTCCCTAAATTTTACTAATTTCCCTTAAGTACTAAAGGCACCAACAACCTGAAAGTTAAGGGGACAAGAGCATTTCTCTGACTTCTGGAGGGACCGGACCCTCGGCCCAATAACTTGTGAGGCCTAAGTGCTAAAACCCCCTCATCAAAATTCACCCCTTTCATAATTCATTCATCCCCTTCAAATCCTTTTCCTGAGGTAAAATCACTCTTTTACTTAGGAAAAATAAATGGTTCTTTATAAAACCCCCCAAACACATTTTAGTCTAAGTCAAAATGTTGGATGATGAATGTATTTTTAGAAACATTAACTTAGTGAATTTTCTTTCCATGGTCATATTAACTTTTAATTTTTATTATTTATGCAACTCCTGAAACAACTTACTCTTTTCTGTATTATTACTAAAAATCCAAAATAAATAAATATCCCTTCCCGATGGTTTGAGAAATAAACCATAAATAAAGTTAACTAAATTGGATTAATTAATTGAACCATGATTAATTAAGAGAAAAAACCCCCAACTTGTTAAGAAGGGATTAATTAGTCACCTAGATTAATTAATACCCTCCCTGCCAATCATATCACCTCCGATATCATTAAAGCTATTAATCCTTCATTCGTCCAATCATATCATCCCCATTATAATTAATATCATTTTAATTATAATCAGGCTCCTCCATTTAACTCCTTAACACTTTTCGTTGCTGACTACCATCCAATCGGCCTTCCCTAATCCAATGGCTCTTGCCCATATCGCACTGGCCTTTTGGTCGAACATTAACCACGCGATATAAGTTGTTTTGACTTTTCGCCGATGCTACATGTTATCCAATTTGTGGCATCATGCTATCCTCCACCAAAACCACGCAGGACTCATAAATGGTGCGATGGTCCTTTCAATACCACTCCCCGGCCATTTCAATAAACCATTCGTCCATTCCTTTAATTGACTTTCACGCCATATTTCTTCATGGTTTTTGCCTGTTCAACCGTGTAAACCAATGAAACCTTCCAGTGCCTCCTTGAACCTCTGCAACATGATTTCACCATCTGTTTTCAATCCAAAACTCTATTGTGACCCCTTTCCCAGTCATCCCTGTGCCAGAGAGCCATTAAGCACGCTTCATGAAGACCTCTGTTCTCTTAAAAAACTATTGAATATTTTCATGTTATCAAACTAAGATCAAAGCTTAGATAAATAGTTTTGATACTAGTCACAGAACTGGTTTATTCCAAGAATCAACAAAAAACCTCATTGAAGAACTTGTGCTCAGAGGATGAACACAATTGTATAAGGAAACAAAAATTAAGACAACTACACAGAGCATTGACAATCAGAACAGAGCAACCAGACAAAGAATATAGTTACAAGGTAGATGAGTACAATAAGCATGGAATTAGCCTATATCCACTACCTGATGCCGATATATACAAGAACAAAATAAATTACTGATTGAAATACACAGTAAATAGTAAAATATACAGTGAAGGTAAAAGGACACAGTAAAGAACAATCAAAGTGTATCAGGGTTAAAGAGTATCAGATTGAAGACCAAATCAAGTAAATTAGCTAACATGAAGATAAAAAACAAGGATGATAGTTACAAAGCATATAGATTCATGTCAAAGTAAATATAGATGAAAAAATAGAGCAGTAAAAGTAAGTTGTAAAGTAAAACAGTAAAAGTAAAATTGGAGACAGTAAGGGTTAAACGGAGATGAAAATACTTTCACCAGAAACAATGAAGTTTGTCCAAAGTAAAAGTGAAAAACAATTAAAAGAAATTTAAGGTTAAAAGATGAAATCAGAGTAGAAATGGTACATTCTTGAGAAATTTCCGATTTAAGTCATAGTTTTTAGAAAACTATTGTGCCGAATCAAAAAAATATTTCAAGAAACTGGAGGAGGTATTTGTTCCAAACAGGGAAACATACAAAAGATATCTCATTTTTTACAAAGGTATTACCAAAAAGGAGATAATTGCATGTCTTCACAACCTATTCTGTAGTTTGCGTAAAGTCCTTTTTTTGACATTTTTTGGAAGACAATATTGTGAACATATGGAGATGAATTTGGGGAAAATGAGAGAGGTTTATCTCAATAACATACTTATCTACAATAACCACTTTCACTTTTTACATATTTATCTCGAATTGAGATATAAAAGCGTATCATTGGACCCCAAGTTTGCAGAATTTCTGGGGTAGAATGAACAAAGAAAGGATGCAGTTAGTGACTAGGATGCCCCATCATCAATTAAGAGTTTCTATCAAATTCAAATTTCTCTTCTTTGTCACCATAAATCCATAAAAGTAGTGCCAAATAGATTCATTAGTTTTGAATGTCCTTTATTTAAGTTATATTATTGTAAAATAGCTTGAGATATTTGTGAAACCAATCTTGATATTTTTTCAAGATATTTCAGTTTAGAATTAGTATAAATAGTTATTCATTTGAGGTATTGTTGGTGGATTCTATAACATCTTTATAAATCTATGCTATCAAGTTGAGAAATCTTTTGTACTAAAATCTAGATTTTTGCTAGAAAAGGAATGAAAGTTGAGAACATTTCATCAGATTCTCGTGCAGTATAATTGCAAATCAGTATTCTATCCTTGTGATTTTATGTGTTTTCTATATGTTTCCCTGTTTCATGCATCTGAAATCCGAATGGTAAAATAGTCAAAGCATATAAAAATTAGCTTTATTGCTCTCTGTTATCAACAGTTTACCATTTCCATGTTTTCTTCTAAACTATATTGATAAAGTTATTAATTGCTCCTCTATCATTGTAGTCTTTCTCTAATAGGTCCCTGGTATAGGATTCTTAATTTCCCTTTTGCTATTTGACCTGTATTTCCTTCCTCTTTCTAATCCTAACTTGAGGATTCTTGATTTCCCTCTATTTTTTATCAGAACTATCACCCATTCAATCCTCAAAGTTAGTTTCTACTCTGTTATCCTGCCTATTGACATCCTACCTCAGCAATTTGACTTATTCCATTGAATTATCTATGTTTGACTCCATAGCCCAATGGTCTAAAAGTCTAGTTTTCCATTTGTTTTAGAACCCTACCACTCTCAAATAAAACAACCTCATTCAACATTAATACTAACTTAAAACCCTTTCAAACATAGCTAAATTATAAAGAGAGAGCCCTCTTTGGACTAGGTGGGCTAGCACCTAAGCCTAAAAGTTGGTTTGTGGTTAACTCAGAAATTTCTTTCTTTAGCCTTGAGAAAATTTTGAGTGATAACATAAAAAAGCAAATAAAATGTCCCCACAAAAAATGGAATTGGAAGGGGATTCATCATGCATGCTAGGACCTTTTGTGTGTACACACATCATATTGCTCACTTCTAATTGTATAAAAACAAAGAGTACACATAATGACATGTAGTGACATGTGGGTGTCTATTTGACTGAATGATATGCGTGCTTTTTTAACCCATTCCAATCCTACCATAATTAAATTAAGAGAGACAAGGACACATGAAGGTTTATCAATAAATGAAATTAGAGACTTTAGAATGCAACTCAATTTTACCTGAATGTAACAGTAAGTATTTGCAGCTTCCTGATCATTGATGAGCATCAAATCACACTGTGAAAAAATCGTTTTATTATGATAATTTGGTTGCAGCTGTACTAATCCTCTGTAGTAGTCCCTTGACTTGCCTATAGATATAATTTTAGTAACAATTCTTCCCTATATGGATCATCTTTGTCCCCACCCTATTGATAGTTGTTTTTCAAGGCAACATAATAGAACTCTCCAATTGCATCACCACCTTTCAAAACAATGCTTGAGTATTTCTGGATGATTGTTGAACGAGTCTCTACTTAGGTCCATGAAATCCTTGATCTGTCTCCATCGCACAAACCTCTTTTCATAATAAAATTATAAATCCCACATCTACATTCCTTGTCACTGACATTACCAATTCTTTACAATGGAATACTTTATCATTTCTCCCTCGGTGCAATAGATATCCACTACTATGCCATGGAGATGATTGGTGTCATAAAGTGGTACATTTCATTCTTTAACATATGTCATAGAACTCCTCTCACATCACTTAGCACCTCTCATCTACAAAAATAAGAGTCCTCGCAAATGCATGGTCTCCATCTCATTCATCCCGAAATAAGTGGATATTTCCATGGGTGGAAAAATGTGCTTGGAGGTTTAATAGAAGGAGCTATCACTAAAAAAAATGCAATGCAACATAATAGTTATCCGTAGGAGAAAAAACCCTTCCAAGATACTTCCTAACTAGATAAAGATACTCCTGAATTACCTCTTATAATAAACAAAAGATAATGTCAAATACCTATAGAGTCTACCTATGCATGGTAGTAATGCAAACATTGTTGAAAACAACATCTACAACAATGATGGTGAATCTCTTCTTCTAGTCAAGGGTAGGCCCAACTTTTGAAAAGTATCAAGCAGGTCAGGGTCCACCTCATCTAGGCTCCTCTTCTTCTACTACTCTCTTTGTTTAGGTTCAGAGTAATACCAAAGGTCTTCAAAATTGATTGGTGGGTAAAATTTATCAAACCATTGAGGTCTTCCATTTTTAATCATTGTTTGTAAGAATTGAATCTAAAGTGAAAAAGTCATTCAGGTTCCTTCTTTTTAGCTAAAATTAACCTAAGCTTTGGAGATTTGTAATGTTTAATGGATCTAAGTATATTCTACTTAAAATACAGTAACATGGTTTAAAAATGTATACATTGAGATCAGAACCTAAGGATGAAATGGAAAAGATTTTATGTTCATGATTACAAGAAATTTTAATTTTATGTAACAAAGTTTGAGGAAGGTCAAAATTCATACCCATGTACAAATTATCAAAATATCCACGGCAAATGATGTTGCCCTTATCAAAATAATTAAACCCTCAACTCTAGATAAAATTTATTCTTTGATCATATAAACCCTGAAAATTATTTACCCATACAAACAAAAATACTCTTTAGTAAAAAGGAAGAACAAAGTCCAAATTCATACCCATGTACAAATTAACAAAATGTCATAGTCATTAAGCCCTCAACTCTAGATAAAATTTATGCTTTGATCATATAAACTCTTGAAATTATTTACCCATAAGAACAAAAATCCTCTTTAGTAAAAAGGAAGAACATAGTCCAAATTCATACCCATATACAAATTACAAATTACCAGAATATCATAGTCATTAAACCCTCAACTCTAGATAAAATTTATGCTTTCATCAATAAACCCTTGGAATTATATACCCATAAGAAAAAAAATCCTCTTTAGTAAAAAGGAAGAACATAGTCCAAATTCATACCCATGTACAAATTACCAAAATATCCACACCCAATGACCTTTCCCTTATCAAAATCATTAAACCCTCAACTCTAGATAAAATTTATGCTTTGATCATATCAACCCTGGAAATTATTTACCCATACGAACAAAAATCATCTTTAGCAAAAGGAAGAACAGAGTCCAAATTCATACCCATGTACAAATTACAAAAGTATCATAATCATTAAACTCTCAACTCTATATTAAATTTAAGCTTTGATGATCTAAACCCTTGAAATTATTTACCCATAATTACAAAATCCTCTTTAGTAAAAAGGAATAACAGAGTCCAAATTCATTCCCATGTACAAATTACCAAAATATCATAATCATTAAACCCTTAATACTATATAAAATTTATGCTTTGATCATATAAACCCTCAAAGTTATTTACCCATAAGAACAAAAATCCTCTTTAGTAAAAAGGAAGAATAGAGTCCAAATTCATACCCATGTACAAATTACCAAAATATCCACGCCCAATGACCTTGCTCTTATCAAAATCATTAAACCCTCAACTCTAGATAAAATTTATTCTTTGATCATATAAACCCTCGAAATTATTTACCCATACAAACAAAAATCCTCTTTAGTAAGAAGGAAGAACAAATTCCAAATTTATACCCATGTACAAACTACCAAAATATCATAGTCATTAAGCCCTCAACTCTAGATAAAATTTATGCTTTGATCATATAAACCCTTGAAATTATTTACCCATAAGAACAAAAATCCTCTTTAGTAAAAAGGAAGAACATAGTCCAAATTCATACCCATGTACAAATTACAAATTACCAAAATATCATAGTCATTAAACCCTCAACTCTAGATAAAATTTATGCTTTGATCATATAAACCCTTGAAATTATTTACACATAAGAACAAAAATCCTCTTTAGTAAAAAGGAAGAACATGGTCCAAATTCATACCCATGTACGAATTACCAAAATATGCACACCCAATGACCTTGCCCTTATCAAAATCATTAAACCCTCAACTCTAGTTAAAATTTATGCTTTGATCATATCAACCCTGGAAATTATTTACCCATACAAACAAAAATCATCTTTAGCAAAAGGAAGAATAGAGTCCAAATTCATACCCATGTACAAATTACCAAAATATCCATGCCTAGTGACCTTGCCCTTCCTCCATCTAATGGTTGATGCTCTCCTAAGGTGTTTCCCATGTCAACTCCATCTGGGGTTCGAATCCCATGAAATCCATAGATCATGTTGATGGTCTTCTTTCTTCTGGAACTTTGATGCAGATATACACAAGAATAAGAAAAATACAATGCTACAAAGTGATGTTGTAATCTCTGAATATTTTATTTGAACCCGGTGCTAAACCAGAAATGGGAAAGAAAATAAATATTTATAATAGAAAAAATAAAAGAAATATTTATAGTATAAAATAAAATATATAAATTGCAACTAGGTTAAATTATTTATTTTTTAATAGGGTTTGTTATTTTGCCTATGATGCTAAATTAAAAAGAAGAAAAAGAAGAAGAGGAAGTTAAAAATGATATTGGGATGAGAGTAAACATTTAAATATGACCTCAATTAATAATAAGAAGTTAAATTAATAAAAATAATAAAATTTATTGTTTTATTTTGATTTTGTTATTGACTTGTGAATAGGCTTTGTTACAATACCATGGCTTATCAATACTACAAGTCCAAAAACATAACTTATTTCAAAACCAAAATATTTTACAACAATATGACAAGATTCTTAACTGTGGATATTCACCCCCACATTATGGTAGATATTATTAACATGTAAAAAATAGCTTTTGTTACAATACCATGGGTCAATACCATGGATTATCAATACTACATGCCCAAAAAACATAAATTATTTGACAATTAAATATTTTATAACAATGTGACAAGATTTTTAACCATGGATATTCACCCTCACTTTACCATAGATATTAACTTGTAAATCCCCTTTGTTACAATACCATGGCTTATTAATACGACATGTCAAAAAACCATAACTTATTTCATAGTAAAAATATTTTATTTTAATTTAATTTTACAACATAGTTTTAATTGAATCTAAAAGGGGAAATGTTACAATTTGAGATATATCTAAAGCCTCTATCCTCACTAATACTAAAAATATTCCCACTAAAATTAATTTAAGGTTTCAATAAAATGAAGATAAGATTGCATCTATGTTGTTCTATATATATATATATATAATATATATATATATATATAAAAGAATCGGCATAGATCCATCTTAACAAGGGTTGAAGGTATGAGAGCAAGCAAATTGATTAATTATAATAGGTTCATGTTTTTTTTAACTTTTTCATTATTTTATTTTCTTTTATATGATTGATCCAAAATATAGGCTTAATATTTTATGACCAATACCATCGCTTATCAATACTACAAATCCAAAAACCATAAGTTATTTCACAACTAAAATATTTAACAACAATATGACAAAATTCTTAAACCATGGATATTTACCCCCACATTATCGTAGATATTATTAACTTGTAAAATATAGCATTTGTTACAATACCATGGGTCAATACCATGGATTATCAATATCACATGCCCAAAAACATAAATTATTTCACAATCAAGATATTTTATAACAATACCGCATGCTCAAAAAACATAAATTATTTCACAATCAAATATTTTATAACAATATGACAAGATTGCTAACCGTGGATATTCACCCTCACTTTACCATGGATATTAACCTGTAAATCCGCTTTGTTACAATACCATAGGCCAATACCATGGATTATCGATACCACATGCCAAAAAACCATAACTTATTTCATAGTAAAAATATTTTATTTTAATATAATTTTGCAACATTTTTTTAATTGAATCTAAAAGGGAAAAGGTTACAACTTGAGATATATCTAAACCCTCTATCCTCACAGGATCTATGTCGGTTATATATATATATATATATATATATATATATATATATATATATATATATATATATTATATATATACACACACACACACAACACACACACACACACACACACACACACACGCACACACACACATATAAAAAGACTAGCATAGATCCATCGTAAGCTAATGGATCCAAGGGATGAGAGCAAGCAAACTGACTAATTATAATAGATTAAATATGGTGCATGATTTTTAAAATTTTTTCATTATTTTATTTTCTTTGACATGATTGATCCAAAGTATAGGTTACAACCAATCAAGTTTTTCTAATTTAGATAATTTCTTAAACAAAATACAACGTGATCAAATTTAAGAGAGAGTTGGGGAAGGGGTGGAGATAGGGAGTGAGATAGTGAAGAAGTTGGAGGATAGAGATAGAGAAAGAGATAGTGATGGGGGGGGAGAGAGTGAGGTGGGAGAGAGGGAGTGAGATGAAGGAAGAGAGAGTAGAGAGGGAGAGAGAGATGGAGTTGGAGTTGGAGTGGGAGAGAGAGGGAGGAAAGAACAAAGACATAGAGAGATAGAGGTGGAGAGAGAGAGGAGTGAGATGGGAGAGGTGGAATGAGAGTGATGGAGAGAGGAGAGGAGGGAAGAGAAAGAAGAGGAGAGGATATAGATAGGGAGAGAAGGGGAAGGGAGAGAGATGGATACATAGAGATGGAGAAGGACAGGGGGGGAAGATAATGATAGAGTTAGATGAAAGAGAGAGAGAGAGGGGGGGAGTGATTTGGGGGGGAGAGATAGATGGAGGTGGGAGATAAGGGATAGAGAGGAAGGAAGATAGAGATGAGGAGAGAGAGATGGAATTGGAGGGTGTATGAGAGGGAGGGAAAAATAAAAACATAGAGGGAGAAAGGTCCACAGAGAGAGGGGGTGACAAGGGCGTCATGGAGAGAAAGTGAGGAAGAGAGTAGAGTGGGAGGGAATAGAGAGAAGGATATAGATAGAGACGGAGAGAAGGGGAAGAGAGGGAGAGAGAGTGACTGTATGTTTCGAGAGCAATATAGAGAGATGGAATACAAAGAGACACAAATACAAATATAGATATTTTATAGTATTAGATAACCAACCTAGATCCATATTAACTCTATAAATATCAAGTGCCGAGAGGGATCCAATCTCTCGAGGTGAAAACATTTCCTCAAGTTTTGCATTAGAAAAAAAGTTTGCACCTTGAGAGACTGGACCCCTCTCAATGTTTGATAGATCCGGGGTTAAGATGGATGTAGGTCGGTTAATATGAAATCAAAGTAGTTTTTGTTTGATATTATAGTCTTAAAAAATAAAATTTCCCTTTAAATTAATTTCAAATTAGAAATAGGCCCAATTAGATTCAGTGAATAGAATTTTAAAAAATACATAAAATAATTTGTTTTATTAAAAAATATATTTTTGAAATTACAAATTATCAGAGATACATAGTGCAAAGTTGGCTCACATATACACCATGTGAGGATGAAGAAGTTTTTAAGGAAGGATAACCTTTCAACCAATCTTTAAAAACCTTTCAATCCCCTATCACTAGTAAGTTTAAATTGCTTAACACAATTAATATGAGTAACATAAAAAACTACTTCATCTTACTACAATACTTGTTAGGTAGTTGTATTTTTGTTCATAGACTAAATTAGTCATTCATGTTAGTCATTTTTAGTTGTATTACTGATTAGCTAGTCACATATTCTAACCCACAACTGAATTAGTGATTTATGTTAGTCATTTTTAGTTTGGTCACTTAATATTTCTCATTCTTTGTAGTATTTCAATTGGAAAGGATATGGTGACTAACATTTTTAATCACCTAGTCACTAATTGCTCATTTTCTACTAGTGATAGAGATATAAATTATTCTAATTGGTTGGAAGAAACTAAAAAACCTATTAGATATACATATGAGTACTTTGATATTGCTAATTCAGTTGTGTGGGGCTCTTTTTTCAATAATAAAAGTGTTATCATTTCAAGAACAACAAATGAAGATATACCTTTGAAAGCTCCATTTATTTGGCCACAAAATGTGTCAAATGAACATGAGGAAAGAAACATTGTTGAACAACAACAATCTCAAGGTATTATTAATTCTTCACAGGTAAAGGAAAGATAAATGCATATTAGTTATAGAAGATCTCATGCACAATGTGAAGCCATGGAAGGCCTCTACAGGGGTTCAATATAGATAGTAAGGATGGTTGCATGATTAAAGTGCTAGCAGATGGAGATCCCAATAGCTATCCATTATAGGTTGCTAAGGTTATAAAGGTCATTATAGAAAATGAAGATGTTGCAAGTGTTAAAGTATATTGGTATGCCATAAATACACACCCATTCAATGGTGTGTACAAGGCACAGAGGTAGTTGATAAAAAAATTGGCAAAAAGAGAAAAAGAAATGGTACAAATATAAATAGTCACTGCACAAACCTCCTAAAATGGGAGGATGTTGACATACTTGTTTATGACTTCAATTTAACAAAGAGAGGAACTCTTTGCTTCAAGACGATAGAGATTTTGAAGAGGTTGTTACCAGAAGGAACGACGTTGAGATGTGACTCTATTGAAACCAATCGTAGATCTAGAAGAATTTTGGATCTTGAAATGGTGGGAATGCATGTGGAATCAGATGGGGCACTAGTTGACGAAAGAGAAGAATATGGAACATATTCATTTGCATCTAGTCATTCATCTACATATGTGAATTCTAATGGTGTGCAAGAAAATATGAGTGATTTTGAATAATTGTCTAAGAGAGTTTATATAACTGATGTTTGCATCGTATATTGAAATAAAAGTTTTGATTTCCATATGGTGTTAAATGAAGTTGTGAGTCATTTTTATGTTTGTTGCAATATATGTTTTAATTATCATCATTTTTATTGTTTAGAATATCTACAATGCAACAATAACTTACAGATATAATTTATGTTTCATTCAATCTAGAAGTATTTACATTTTGATTAATTTAGTCATATAATTTGTTCATAGTGTCATGGCTTAAATTTGTACAAAACATAGAGTCTTTTAAATCTATGGTTGAAAATTTTCCCATTTTTTTGTATCTTTAACATTATGGTTGAAAACAATTAGAATTTTAGCAATCTTTAGTCTAATGTTATTATATGTTTAACAACATGGATGAAAAATAGTGGAATTTTAATGTGTTTCAAATCCCATTATTTTATTTTTATCATCATTACTAAAAAATATTGAAATTGTACATGCAAAAGAAATATTTTATTCCACCAAAAATATTAGTGTGTTTTTTTCCTCAAAAACAATTTTTTTAACAAAAAAAATTGTTTATACGGCCATTTTTTAAATATGTTGAAAATTAACCTGAAAAAAAAACATCATTCGAGTATACACAAGTTTCAATTTTAACACTATTTTTCATGTTTTTTTAGGTTTTTTTGCTAGAGTTCCCATTTTGAGTTTATAGTTCTCATTTCAAAGTTTACATTGTTCAACTATCTGTATGGAACTTATCTCATGTAAAGTGAGTCTAAATCTTCTGGAAGTATTTTTTGATTCATTGATTAGCATGGCTTCTTCACTAGATTGAGTTGAAGATGCAGTCCCTACCATTCTCTTTATCAGTAGTACACATACCAAGCCAATTCAACTAGGTTGGTTCGATTGGGGATGAGGTGTATGTTGATGTACAAGTAATATAAAATGTCTGAGTTTTAGTTTCATCATGGCGTTGCTCTACTACTAGCAGGCCTGAACAATACCCCAACGAAGTAAATTCAGGAACAAAATCATTGCTCTGCTGCCAGTGAGTCTGGATAGTACCCCAATGGAATTTCTTTATTTACCTCTATGTTCTGGAAGCCTTTCTCTTCTTTGAAATTTATTTTATTTTTCATTTCATTTTTTCTTTTTCAAAGAAATATCCATAGGAACTTATTTATTTTATGAGGCGGAAGAGGGATCTTGACTTATTAAGAGAAGAAGAGGTTGTACCTTGATCCAAAAATGGATCCTCGATAAACCGCTAAGTCTAAAAGAGTTCATATAAGAGGTAAAAGGTGTCGAATGGCACAAATCCTTCATAAATTAGAAGAAAATGAAAATCACATGCTGCTCTTAGAGATAATCTCATTGAAAAGATCTCCTCATTCTTAATCCAAAGCAACTTGAATAGGTGAAAATGCACTTCACATGAAGAAGTTATCATAAAAACAATTCCCCTTTGTTCTTTGGGAAAGAGGAAAAAAACATGAAGAAACAATGCAAGTCGAGCCTATCAGAGGTCAACAGAGTAATGAATAGGAGCTGTTGGATCTGGCGGATCAATGGGCTAGATCTGATTGGCAAATCGCAATCGGCGGTGGCAGGCAGAGGATATCAAAACAGGTTATATGATTATTGTGACCGCGATATCGCAATCGGCGATTACAACGAAGTGATATCGCAATCGGCAGTTATAGCAGAGCACTTACCCATGACCTAGGGCTTGTGCAACATGTGATTGTGATGAGTCACATCGTAAGGTCGCATCGAAGACACACATATGCGCCACAAACCCAATAAAATTACACATGATATTCTATAAAGTTTCAGATCCGTCAAACGAAAGTTTCATTATGTTTCCATGTATTTCATTTGATAAACAAGATACGATGGTAAAGTGCCGATGTGATGAACACCGGATCAAAAAGGGTCTACAAATAAAAATACATAATGTTTCAAATCTGCCATAAGGCCATTTTGTGAAATTTGTAGTCTTTTAATGTATTTTAAAATATAAAGGGGAAACCATGAAACTTGGGCATTGCGACTTATGATAAGTGATTTCAGGCAAACCCGATAGGGATATAGTGCAAATTTATAAAGATTTGAAGTTCGGTGAATAATGTTCTCTACTGATTTTTCCCATGTTTAGTGTATTGTCCTGTGTAGGTCAAGAATGCAAAAATTTGAGGATTTCAAAGGCCCGATGGCCCCTTCCATTATAGCACAGGTGGCCACCATCCTCGAGGGCATTTATCAATGATGGCTAATGCTCAAAGAAGGGATTTGAGCAGACCAAGGCAGGAAGATAGAGAGCCCAAAAGAAAAAATGAATAGGCAATGCCGATTGGCTTAAAAATCCATGAATTTCAAAGAAAGCGGGGTTGCCAATGTTGTTGGTTGTTGAAGGTTGTTGTTGGAATTGTTGTTGAAACCAAGCATAAGATGAAAGCAAAGCCAAAGTAGGAAGCTAAGGTGAAAAAGAGCAGAAAGAGGTAGTGCAGAAGGAAAAAGAATAGCCAAGGGAGTCACTTGGAAGTCAAGTGAAAAGCTAAGAGAGCTGTAAACTGATAGAGGGCCAAAGAAGCCAGAGCCGAATAGCTAGAGCCAGAGCTAGAGACGAAGAGCCAGTGTCAGAGCCAAGAGCTAGAACCAAGATCCAAGAGCCAAAGCCTCAAGAGCCAGGGAGAGATGGTGTTTTAAGCCCTTTGTTCCTATGTAAGATAGTTGAATTGAGCCAAGAACTTGTAAAAGTACCCGCCATAATCCCAGAGAGCCTAATTAAGTTGACTAGAGCTCAAGGAGACATAGCCCAAGAGTTTTGGGTGAAATCCAGATTATATTGTTGTCTTATGTGCTTGTTTTATTGTTGTATTATTTACTGTTTTATGTTATTATAGATCAGTTTCACCGCATTAATTTACAACACCTAAATAGTTTAAAACAAATATCAACATACATCTTAATATCAAGCACTTATTGCATTGGTTAATCAATAAGACTTGGTAATATTTAAATGTTTGGAAGTGGCAGAGGTTCTTGTAAGTTAGACAAGAAGCCTAAGTGCCCCATTTTCAGATCCTAGCTTTAGAGAATGATGTTTATATATACCTATGACATACTTGTAAAGGATTTCCCCCACACCATACTCTACTTGAATGAGTTGACAACGATTAACCGAATATAGAAAACCGATTAAAGTAGGCGGTACTAGTTAAGAGTGCAAGCGTCATGATTTGACCAAGACTCACTTTGAAAGGAACATATTTTCCATCGGCATATCATTGGCTGGAATAAATGCAAGATATTAATAAAGAGAGGGAATAGACAAAGAAAAACACTCTGTAATTTTACAGAAATGAAAGATGAGAGATCTGATAGATTCAGGAAGAAAGATTTGTCCTCTCTGCAATCAAATGATAGACTGACATCCTATGCATTCTGTGAATAATGAGAAGTAGAAATGTCCAAAGATAGATTTGCACAAGAGGAACAAGAAATGGCATAATCCCATAAGATGTTAGGATAAAGTGGACAGGGTGCAGACAGAAGCAGGTCATCCTCCATTGTGACTTCTTGTTCAGACTCCTACACATACTCATAAAAAATGATAGCGAAGGTTGGTTGCTCAACACCAACTACATCCACAACTTGATCCTCATGAAAATCACATGAGAAGTTGGGAATGGATGAAAAAAACACACAAAAATCTTGGGTATCAAAGGAACCAGTGGACAGAGAATGAGAAGTCGGGACCATGTGACAACCATCAGGCTTGTAGTCCAAATATGCACAGAATTACAGAGCAAATGGGGTAGGAGAAGATGGTGATAGCTGAATAGGTGGATTCATAACCTCTCCCACATCATCTTACAAAGTTAGAGTTGTTTTATGGGAAGGAGAGGGACGATCACTTGAGACAACAATCTTGTTCTTCTTAGATTTAGAAGCTCTAACACTGAGGTGTACTGGGAGGGGTTTGAAATATTCTAAATCATGTGGATTCTTAGAGATACTAAAATATCTCAGTTAGAAATTTCCAGTCAACTTCATCTTCTAGAAATTCAAAACAGTAATGATGGAAATGATCATAAAAGTGCACAATTGACTTCTGAGGTGCTTTTCACAATTTTTTTTTTAGTGCTTTAAAGTTATAACAAAATAAACCAC
The DNA here is from genome assembly GCA_000404065.3 of Pinus taeda. NCBI lineage: Eukaryota > Viridiplantae > Streptophyta > Pinopsida > Pinales > Pinaceae > Pinus > Pinus taeda. The sequence continues at coordinate 70,534 of APFE031290703.1, forward strand.
GACCTAACTCTCTGATCATGTGGTTGAAGAAATGTATAGAGGTTGCAGGAAATGTGAGACACCATTTGTTAACGTGCCCTTCGAAAGTGTAAGAAAACAACCCACAAGAAATGTTGTCTGATGGAACTTCATTCCTATCACAGAAACCCGAAAAGGAAATTGCGTGAATTAAGAAGGCTTCTCTACTTCCACCATCATAGTTGATTTTTTGAGAAGTCATCTATAACATCCACAAATGCATCAAAATCCTGACCGTGATAAAAACATGTCAGGGTTGAGATTGTGATGTAAGTCATGAATGATGTGCAGAGATTCAAAATAGACTTTGAGGGCTCATCTTGTCATCTGGCCCTCCTTCTAGTGCCAGCAATATTGACTGCACTGGACTTGCTAGCATGCAAGGGATCTCCTCGGTAAGAACTCCCAACTAGACTTTAGGTTGTTTCGAGTAGGAGTCCCAGTAGTAGGTGGTAATGTAGTTCCTTGACCATGGTAGCATGCAAATATATGTATGATGGATTTGGTCGGAAGAAAGTGTGTCACCTTGTAGCGAGTTAACTAAGATGCATCGAGGTCCTAACATGTAGAGGGGCAAAGGAAGTGTGCCCCTTGTAAGCCTATAATAGTACACAAATTGAAAGGAACATAGGATCGGAATGACATCACAAGATGAAAAGAAGAATAGTCTACAAGAAAAAGTGGCGACTGAATCCAACAAAATGCATTCAAAAGGATTCATACAATTGCATACAAACTAGTTCATAAGAAAATGTGTAAGTTAAACAACATACATTGCTAAAGGAACCAGAATAGTCCAAATACAATAAAAACATATGCATGAAAGCATGATAGCTTAGTTATTATTATTAGAAATGAAATTCCCATCCATGCATACACCATTGATAGCCACTAGCCCCAATAGTGGATAATTACAGTTAAAAACACTCTCTCCCTCAAAGAAGTATACTCATTCTATGCTACGGAGAAGCGAAGGCTCATCTCAATACTCCCACGCATTCTTTAAGCCTAAGCCTAGCAAAAATATTGGCTCCAAATATCTTGTTCTATGAGTTATGAGGTTCTATTTATAACAAAGGGTGGGGTGACCCTTGACATTTCCCTTTGTGACTCTTTGAATATCCTCACGACTCTTCAACTTCTTTACAAATAACTCATTACATTACATAGTGACTATTCACATTCCACTAATGACACTCAAAATTTCACTTGCAACATATACATTTTCCACATGTACTCATGTGAGACAAAATAGGCTAGAGACAGCCTAACAAGATAAAACTCTATCACGCAAAATTTTGGGGAAAGACCAACTCGACAACCTCCACTTGATGCTTCTCGGTGATGCATTGGTACCAAGCATGGTATTGTGCTATGATGTTGCCAAGCTACTTAATGGTGTCTTCCTGATAGTAGACTCTTGCCTCCATAGTTTTTGGGTATATGGTTTTGAAAACTTTTTCCAACTCATCCTGAAGCACATGCAACATGGTCTTTACCATGACAGGACCACCAATGTACTTTTGCATGTTTTATGCACTCAAATACAAGTCATCATTATTGGCATCTTGCCTTATCTCATCCATGTACATGTCGATCTCTAGCTGGACTTTGTTATTTTGCTTAGCTTCAATTAGGAAACCAATTGACGGGATCGTGTGAGTTCTCACCATGAAATCAAAAGTCTTATAAAATCGTGCATATGAAGCCTGTATGATGTTGAAAAATGGGGTGAGTTTCTCATAGTTTTGGATCAACATATGGATCCTTGCTTTTTCTAGCTCTGATTACGACTTTATCATCTTTAGCAAGTGAAGTAGGGCTCCCTTGTACCTCATGTCCATTCTTGCACATCGGTGATAGAAACATGTATGTCCTTCAGAGTTTGGACAATCCTTCTACTTCAATGTTGAAAGCCATATACATGGACAATTTCCTTATACACTATGACTAATCCATCATATAGTTTCCACATGGTGGCCTTAAGAGTTGATACTTCAGCAACTATCACTTTTCTCATCTCTGCCATTGCAGAACCTGTAGATTTTTCTACCTTCTGCTTGGCTGCCTATAAATTATTTTCCATCTATTCATTCTCTACTAGCATGAACTTGACATTTCAGCTTGTGGCTCCTACATAAGCCAAGGTGGCATATTCCATGACAACTGGATGCTTTCTGACATCTGGCACAATCACCCTTTCATTCATGACCAGGTGATGCATGATCATCAAGGAAATTCTTTCTCTGTGTCTGTAAAATCTTATTTACAAATTTTCAAATGATAGATTGTACAAACCCATCACCAGATCATCATCAAGGAGAAAAACCTCTCCTTTCTCGCTCGGGATTGGTTCTGACAATGGAGGTGCTGGAGATTGAGGGGTGACCTCGGGGTCGTGGCATGAGGTTAGTGTCTTTTTCCTATGGTTCATCTTCCATCTCCATATATGTAACTTCAATAAATTTCTAAATTTGTTGCACAAGCTCCCTATCCTCCATCTGCTCACCCTATTCCTTAGTTGGAGGTTGTTCCAACTCCTCAACCTATATCGGAATTTTTTTCTCTATAATTGCACCCTGCCTTTTATCTCCTTTCTATTTCTCCTCTTCCCTATCTCTCCTTCTTAGGTCCCACTCTTCCTTCAACTTATTCTCCATTTCTTGCAACTTCCCTTATGCTTCCTCTAGCATTTTCTTTTCTTTCTTCCTTCATTTTTCTCTCTTTATTTGTTGTTTCCTTTTTTTCTCCATTGCCAAAGTTGCTTTCTTATTGAGAGGATCTTATTTGAACTTATATCTTTGCTCAGCCTCTAGGTTCTCGGAAGTCTTCCTCTTACCCTTGTCCTGCACCAGTTTGCTGCTTATTGCTAATGTTGTTGTTGCTTCCTACGACGTTGTTGCCTAAATAGAAACTTTGCATGTGATGGATATACTGACCAACTAATTGAACTTGGAGTAGTTGTAACAATACCTCCAAAGATCCTACTCTACCCAATGAGATGTCCCTTGGATCCATGGATAGTACACCTTTGTACAGTGGTTCTTCCAAATACCTTGGAGATCATACAGATTGAATTCTTTGGTGCTGAATGCAAACTTCACTATCTCCTTATCTTCAACATCCACATCTTTCAAGCTTTTAATATCGTACAATTTGATCCAAAAACAAAGGGTGGACTATGGTGCCTTATTCTTCCAATGCAGTCCTGTTGATAACCCTATGGAGAGGTGATATGCGACCTCTTGCATGACTAGGTTCTCCGTGAGATACATTGGTAGAACACACAAAGGCTTCTCTCTGCCAAATACTCCAACGAGGGTGTCAGTGGGTGAGGCATACCAATTTGCAATGTTACGTATTGCCTCCATCGCTTCTTGGGATATGCATGGTGGATCCTGCTCAAATATCAACTTGTACACTGAGATTATGAAATGGTCAACTAGCCTCACCATAAATCCTTGGCAGTTGTACTCAGAAAGAAACTTGCTATAAATTTTATCGACATTCTCTTTTTGTGTCCATGTACAACCGATGCCAGGAAGTTGATGTTGACAACATATTTCATGAAGTAAATATGCATACATGTAGAATATGGACTGCTCATCCTTGGGAGGATTATGGGTGTTAGTCACATGTATTTACAACTGAAGAGCCAACAAATATGACTAGTTGAATGGCCTTCCTTCATTAACCAACTGGTCCAACACAACCACCTAATTTTCCAGAAAGGTCTATGTGTTCTGTTGACCATATAATTGGCATGCAAACATGATCAAGAACTGGTAGGCCTTCCTGAGTGACTTTGTCTTGTAAACATGAGTTGGTGTCAGTCTAAACTTTGACGAATCTTTCACCCAGTGCTTTATAATATATTTGGTGTTCACAAAGATGTGGGTGGCATACAAAAGTGAATCCATGTGGTTCAATAACTATGTTAAATGATACATTTGATGATAGTCCTCGGCCCTAAAGTTGGAAAATTGTATCCCACTGGCACTACCCAATTTCATAGTCTCTGGATCTATGTTTAAGAGAATCCAGTGGATGATGTTTGCACATTGGAAGGTAGGGTACCTATATGCAACCTTATGTAAGCTGGTGGATATTGATATAAACTTGTTGATCTTGTGTATCTTCCTTAAAGCCTCCTCCAAAGATATCCTTTATTTACTACCATGTGAACTTCATGCACTTCTGAATGAACAACTGAGTGTCTACATAAACTAGAAAATTCACTAACACATGCTCAACTGCTTCCCTAGTCGTACTCTTGACATTATCCTTTGATGCAGTTCTCTTGGAAGCCATGTTACATGTAACTGTTGGAGAGTTGCTCGACAACTATTGTACCTGGAGACAGACAGGACACTCATGGCATGAAAATGTTAGCTTGAAACCAAAAGCACTTCAAAAACAAACCAAGCAACAAACTGGGAAACTGATGGGAAGGATTGTACAATCTTGTCTCTTAGAGGTGACCAACCACTAGTTGGAACTAAGCATTGCACAATCGCAATAGATAGTGGCGATGTCTTGTTGACTAGCACTTTGAAATGCGTAGTTTTGTCTTGGCACATGCCAGGAGAGACTGCGCATTTCACAGTCTCAGTGGCCAAGGCTCGCAGTTGGCTCATGGAATTGCGTAGTGAACAGTTTGAGCCAGGGCTAGGAAAAATCTATCCAATCCCAAAACCAAAGCCTAAGGCATTGAGTTCTGTAAAGTCATAGGAAGCCTAGATCTGCCGAAGGAAAGTAAGAAATTGAATAGATATGAAGGATTGAGTGATGTTGGGTGCAAATCTAAGTGAATTATGATGCATGCAATTGAAATGAGTACACGAATCAGTCAAAATGAAGGAGAACAAAGCATGTCGAGAGAGTCACCACAACGACGACTAGTAGTGGAAAAACTAGGTAATCCATGCAACACCTAGGAAAGACAATGCAAAATTTAAAATAACACTTCTAGAAGCTAAAATAAGTTGAAACACTAGAGGTAATTCAACAAAATGAGTGAAGCAACACTCTCACAAGCTAAACAAACAAAAGCGACAAAAGCGCAACAAGAGACTAGAAAATAAAGACTTACCTGGAAAGAAATGACGATAGCATCGAAGGTTTCTTGATCTCCTCGGGCATTGCAAAGCTCCAATATCAAATTTGTAAATGAGTTTTAGCCACGTCAATTAAATATATTTGGTTGATTTAGGGTTTATGATACGAAGGTAAAAAATCAAGCGAAAAGTGACACTTGGCTGCAGTTTCCAAAAATAATCGAGTGTCTCCTTCGCGCTATAAAAAATAAATCCATATTTTCTAGGTATTATTTTTCGCTTTTTTAATTTTTTGGGAAAAGTTTCCATTCATTGTCTAGAGAGATTGTGCAGTTCCAGGAAAGATTGGGTAACTCACTGGCTCATGCACTGGGCAACTCCTAACAGAAAAGCTTCTGTGCAATTTCTAAGCTGAGTGGCCCTCAGTACCTCTCATGTTCTATGCAGTTTCCCAACTGAAGGCATACTATTAGCTAGCCTGCATAATCTTGGAGCTAAAGGCTCACTGTCAACTTGGACTATGTAATTCTCAAGAGAAAGGATAGTTTCCCTCAAGGATTGTGCAGTTCACTAAGGAAAGCCTAGAACTGAGTTGAAACCTAGTCAAGAGATCGACTTATGGGTTATATAGTAAAGAAAGTAAGAAAACACAAGCCAACAAGCAAAAGATAAAGCTCGAACAAAGCACAACCACCTGGGTCAGTGTGAGATGAGTTGTGATTTAGGAGGGAGGCTCCAAAATGAAATATAGGAAAAATTTTGGAGGGTGGTTGTAGCCACTACAATAGAATATAAAAATTCAATATCTATAATAAGTTTTTCAGTGATATATCTTTCTATCTATCTATCATAAAATTAAAGTTAAAACATTATAAAACATGTTACTATATGTATCATCATGGTTTTAATAAAATAAAAAAATAAAAAATTAATTTTTATATACATATGAGAAATTTATATAAATATAAATAATTGTACCAACAGGTGCATTCTCGGTATAAGGGTGATGTTTAATTCCATCTATGCCCAATGTGAGTTGACACATTCCTTTTAAAAAATGAAAATAAAGTATTTTCTAGATGAAAAAATAATGTTTTCTATAATAAAAAAAACAAAAATAAATATATGTGTTTAAATACTTTTATCATAAATGTTATAACCCAATATGAAAGAGATATGGTAAAAATATTTCATCCTCACTCTTCACTATAATAAAATATTGTAATGTCCATGTGAAGTCACTTATTTTTAAATCAACTTTACAGAAAGATGAAATGAAGCAAAGAAAAAACAAAAGCACATTATATTTTCAAGTTTTAGTGTGAGTGAAATGCATACTTCGTAAAATATTTGAACTTAAAACTCAAATAAACTATTTAAATATTTAGGTAGACTAATTTATTTCAATATCAACTTCATATATATAGTTAGCATAAAATATTAATGTTAATAATTATAAAATATTTTAGTGTTCAATTAGAAGAAATAATTGAAAGTAAAAGAAAATTGTCACTTTGTAATAGGAGTAATAAGATAGAGATGTGTAATTCATTTAATTTTTAATATAAAATTAATATGTTCTCAATTATGTATATATTATCTATTGTTTAGAGAAATTTGAAAAAAAAAAACATTCTTCTACTTAAAATATTTCAAGTAGATTTAATCTTCTACATTTTGACTCATTTTTATATATATTTTATATTCAGATTTTTCTAAACTGCAGTAGAAATTTGTTAGATTTGTAATTTAAACTATGTATTATGCACAAACCCAGCACTCAATGAAATTTTGAAGTAGCTGAATACATCTATGCATTGAAAGTTGATGATGTGTGTGTGGGGATCAAATCTCTAGAAGTAGAAAATATTTTTTCAATTTTTTTTTATTAAAAGAAGTTTACATATTAAGAAATTTGGTTCTTTTTAGGGCTTTCTAGATCTATGGGTAAGATGGATCTATACGAGTATTATTGAAAGGTAACATAGATTCATTTTAACTCTATACCTACAAAGGATCCAGAACAATCAAATCTCCTGAAGTATAAATCTTTTTCAAAATTTTCTTTCAAAATAAAATTAACATCTTAAAAAATTTAATCTCTCGATATTTAGTAAATCCAAAATTAAAATAAATATATGCGATAAAAAATAATTACATTAATCCATATATGATTTAATTTTAATAATATTTTTTGCTTCATTTAACTCTCGGCTAATATTGTGATGATTTTTAGTGATTTATCTTTGTTATATTATTTTATCTTACAATAGAGCATAGGTTTGTAATTATTCCATATATATAATTTAATTTTAATAATAAATTTTGCTTCATTTAACTCTCGGCTAATATTGTGATGAATTTTAGTGATTTATCTTCGTTATATTATTTTATTTTACACCAGAGTATATGTTTGAGATTAACAATTCAATAATGACTGGTTTGTGGGTTACACAGTGATACCAATATTTTGAAACTGTCCGAATATAGGTGGTGATATGACATGTTTCCGACCAAAACATTTAGGCACATTTCCCAAAGTAAATATTAATGAAAGGGGTCACCATGACTGTCTAGGAGCAATAATGATTTTTTGAACAATAACTTGGATATACTATTTTATCTTTAGAATTATGGAATTTGGTAGAAACTATCCAATATTGTTTGCTCAATTCAATTATAATATATGGATGCAAATTCTCAGAGAATAATGGAAATAAATAAAACAATAAAAATGAAAAATATATTTTTCAACATTTAACAAGAGTCATAGTATTGGCAAAAGTTGTTACCAAAAATTGGAAAATAGCTTTAATAAGTTACCTTAGAATTCATAAAACTAACACATGAATTAACATAGAGATACAAAACTACATTTCTAAAACAACATTCTAAAACTTGTACATGTTGCTAAAACTTTCCATAATTTTGCTCCATGACTTTAAAACAACATTCTTGTTAAAGCTTGTCACAGCTTTGGTTTATGGATACATGGTGAAAATATAAGATGAGGTTTGGGTTGTGTTACATGTGGATGCTTGGGCACACGGGGTTATGCAAAAATATAAAAATATTAAGTTGTGACCATTCATGCGCTGCCAAAATACTATGTTGTGACCGTTTGTGTGCTTTGTGCATGTTTCTGTGACCAGTTTGTCGAACGCTCTCTCGTGCCTTGTGGAGGTTTGTCGTTACAGCAAAACCCACAGGTGTGGTAAACGTTACAAACCAGTAACTAGGATCCCCAGGCTAGAAATTATGGATTCTATAGAGGTGCAGTCATTTTTCCAACACCCCCCCTCAAATGCAACTTGGGGGAATTGAACTTGGGTCCAAGCTCTAATACCATGTGGAGGTTTGTCATTAGACCAAAACCCGTAGGTGTTAGTAAATGTTACAAACCAGTAACTAGGATCCCCAGTGTAACGTCCCACAGTTCGGTTGACACGCGCCCACGGGTGAAGGCTGAACGAGCACTCGGGTAGGCTGAATGAACTGCGGTTCGGCTGGATGTGCGAGCTCTTCTTGAGGTGCGATGACACTTATGTGCATAAGAGGAGTAGGCAAGCATGTTTATATGGCGTGGAATGTGTGTTAACATGTTATGGAGGCCGACGTACATTGCATAAGAGCCGACGGTGCCTTTAGTGCTTGTACAATGGCATCTGTGGCTTTGGGCGAGTCGGCTGGGCATCCAAACTTTGCCCTATGCTTGGATATATATTGGTGAATGCTTGGAGGAATTTGACAACAACTCACTCACTCATCCTCTTCGCTTTAAGGAAGAAAGGCGCAGATTTAGTGCGCAGGTCTAAGGAGGAAGGCGCAATTTTAGATGCACCCATTCTTGGGCACGGTGGCATGGAGGTGACTCGCTTTTGTCTCGGTTGTGGGTGAAGGCGTAGGCAGGAGTGCCCGGTGGTTGGGTGAAGGCGTGCACGGGTGTGTGGTTCCTGATAGATGGTTGTGGCGTGCACGGGTGTGGTGCCCGGTTGGTGCGACGACTTGGCACGGGTGTCTTGGCGACTCGTGTGAGCACCCGCCTGTCGTGCAAGTGTCCACAGTGACTTGGTGGAGTGTTGAGATTGTGGATAGAGGTGTTTCTCAGTTGGAGGTGACCGTGTGTGGCGACTTGGAGGTGCGCCCGAGTTGGGCAAACAACATGATTGTGCGATAAGGTTAACGAAGCGTTGGTGAGTCATGTGGCGACCGTGCAGAGGTGTCGACGAGCTAGGAAACCGAGTTTTGCCTTGGATTGTAAATTTGGCTAAGTATGAAACTTGGGGTTTCCAAGTATACTTGTACATTATAAAAGATTGTATAATATATTGTTGGGCAGACTCATTGTTCAGGGAGTTTCCCCTCCCTTTATACTGTGCAATTGTGTTCATCATTTATAATTGCTATTGATAATGAATGTGTATGGGTGTTCATTGGTATAAAGGATAAATAAATAATACTTGGTTGAGAAACACAAGCTAAGTAGGAATAAGTGGTTAAGGGTAGTCCACTAACATAAGTATTGGTGAAAAGAAAGTGTTCGGGGGTGCTGCACCTCACAAAGAGCAGTTGAAAGACTATTGCCGGCCTAGGGGTGTGACAGGTGGTATCAGAGTTGATATCCAGGTTGATGCAGAAGTGACAATGGTGACAAGTACTTGTAGGTGAAAGAGGTTGGTGAACACTTCCTGATAAGTGTTGCATCAAGGACTTGGGTTGCAGGCATCTTGGTGAAGCTATTGTGTGATCGAAACTAGATTGCAAAGAAGAAGGAGGTTGTTAGCAATGGCTGAATCTTAGGTTGGGTCTAGTCACGGTGCAAAAGATACTACTATTGGTTTCCTTGAAAAAGTGTTGGAAAGAATGCAGGAATTAGAAGCTTATTGGAATACAAAGATGGACTTGGTCATGAAAGATCAAGAGGCCAACTCGAAGATGAAGGAAGAGCTTGAGGAACTCCAAACTCAACATGAATACACTGATCTTATGTGTACACAACTTGAAGTAAGGGTCAAGGAGGTTGAAGAAGCAAGGGACCACGGTCTTGTAGAGATCATGGACTTGAAGAAAGTCAAGGAACTCGAATCTTTCGATGGTACAAGGAGTGCAAAGACTCTTGGTAACTTTCTATGGGACATGGAGCAATACTTGGAAAGATTGGATCTATTTGATGATGGGATGAAGGTCAAGGTAGCTTCTTAGTTCTTGACAAAGGCTGCTAAGATGTGGTGGCGAAGATGGATGGATCAGATTACCAATGATAGTGTTGGTGACATTACTTCGTGGGATGAGATGAAAGGAGCTTTGCAGGCCCATTTCAGTCCTCAGGATGAAACGTGGGAAGCAAGGATGAAGATAAAGTTCATAAAGCAGATAGGGAACCTTCAGACATATCAGCGGGAGTTTGCAAGTGTAGTCCTAGAACTTCCTGACATGGCGGAGAGGGACAAGGTGTTCAATTTCATTATTGGGTTGAAGCCTTGGGCACACAATGAAGTGAAGAGGCAGAGGATTAGAACACTTGAAGAAGCTTTTGCTGTTGTGGATAGGTTGGTGGAGCATTATGATAAGACTTCTGATGATAGGAAGAAGTAGTCTGACAAGCCGAAAGAGAAGAAAAAATAGGATGCTTCGAAATCGGATGATAGTTCAAAGACGAAGAAACCCTTGAAGTGTTGGATATGTGCGGGACCACATACAGTGAAGAATTTCCCTTCTAGACCGAAAGTGTCTGCTATAGCACAATCTAATACGAAGAATGAAGAAGCTTCTGTGGGGATGATGCAGATACTTGGTGCTGGTGCTGCTACAGAGGTGATCTCTCAGAGGGATCCTGAGGGGAATAAGTTGGAGTATGTTCGGATGAAGGTTGGAGATGCTGATATACTCACTATGGTGGATAGTGGGGCCTCTCACAACTTCATGGGAGAAGATACTATGAGAAGAGTTGGGCTGAAATTTGTACCGATGAAGGCACAGATGAAGATAGTGAATTCTCCTCCGGCTGAAGTTCTTGGTGTAGCTGAAAAGGTGGACACAACACTTGGTGAGTGGACAAGGAAGGTTGACTTCACTATAGTGCAGATAGATGACTATGAGGCTGTCCTAGGAATGGAATTCATGAAACAGTTTGATGCTATGATTGTTCCACATTTGAAGAAGCTGTACATTTACGATGGAAGGGAGGATGTACCCATTGGTGTGCCTACCATTGGAGTGATGAGGCCTGATTGTAAGTTGGCAATGATGCAAATGGAGGACGAGAAGTGGATGAAAGATATGAGTAAGTGGCTATCCATGGTTGAGACAAAGCTTACCGAGTAGTCATTGGTCATCAGGACTCTTTCAGATAGTATCTTGGATTTGTCAAGAAGGCTAGAAGCAGTCGAGGATGATGATGATGATGATGAGGCATATGTGAGGCCGAATGTCCCGGAGGAGGATCGGGTTACTTATCTACAGAGGATGGATATTGATGATCCTGATAGATGGATTGAGATGATTAGTGAGGGCGAGCCTTCAGGCTCTACTCCCTCCACAACTTCTTAGATGGACAAGAAGATGGGGCTCATTGTTACCTGCTCATGGCAGTGAGTCCTTAAAATAGGTTGAGCAGGTATGACAGATGGTGCAGGGATGGCTTGGCATCAAGCATCATGACATGTTGCAGATGGGATGGAGTTTCCATGGACCTGAGCATGGTGAGATTCTTGGTGAGTCCGAGATGTGGCAGAATCCGAGATAGAATGGTGAAGGCATAAGGAGGGACATTCTTATGATTTGAGCGTGACAGTTGGACTAATCACCCGACTAGTTCAAGTCATGGGGGCTAGCAGTGTACCAGAGAGATGTTGGCATCAGGGAGACGAGGAGGGCAGTTCATAGGATGAGGACGACACATGGCGGGGATGGTAGTTCTACATATGTTGCAGGGATGTTTGCAGTATGTGGAGGAGTTGACATCATGGACCAAGGACGAGACAGATATAGATGGTGATCTTGGTGGATGGCGACCAGGATGGTATGTTGTCGAGGATGACAATGAATTCAAGTGGAGGAGGATGTAACGTCCTATAGTTCGGTTGAAACATGCCCGAAGGTGAAGGCTGAACGAGCGCGCGAGTAGGCTAAACGAACTGCAGTTTGGCTGGATGTGCGATCTCTTCTTGAGGTGCGATGACACTTATGCACATAAGAGGAGTAGGCAAGCATGTTTATATGGCATGGAATCTGTGTTAACATGTTATGGAGGGTGAACTACATTGCATAAGAGCCGATGGTGCGTTTAGTGCTTGTGTGATGGCATTTGGGGCTTTAGGCGAGTCGGTTGGGCAGCCAGACTTCGCCCTATGCTTGGATATATATTGGTGAATGCGTGCAGGCATTTGAAAACAACTCACTTGCTCATCCTCTTCGCTCTAAGGGAGAAAAGTGCAGATTTAGTGCACAGGTCTAAGGATGAAGGCACAATTTCAGATGTGCCCATTCTTAGGCACGGTGGCATGGAGGTGACTCGCTTTTTTCTTGGTTGTGGGTGAAGGTATGGGCAAGGCTGGCCGGTGGTTGGGTGAAGGCGTGCACAGGTGTGTGGCGCCTGATGGATGGTTGTGGCGTGCATGGGTGTGGCACCCAATTTGTGCGACGACTTGGCATGGCTGTCTTGGCAACTCGGGTGAGCGCTCGCCTGTCATGCAAGTGTGCACAGTGACTTGGTGGAGTGTTGAGATTGTGGACGGAGGTGTGTCTTGGTTGGAGGCACCCATGTGTGGTGACTTGGAGGTGGCTCGAGTTGGGGAAACAACACGATCGTGCGACAAGGTGAATGAAGCATTGGTACGTTGTGCGGTGACCGTGCGGAGGTGCCGATGAGCTAGGCAACTGAGTTTTGCCTTGGATTGTAAATTTGGCTAAGTATGAAACTTTGGGTTTCGAAGTATACTTGTACATTGTAAAAGATTGTATAATATATTGTTGGGCAAACTCATTGTTCAGGGAGTTACCCCTCCCTTTATACTATGCAATTGTGTTCATCATTTATAATTGGTATTGATAATGAATGTGTATGGGTGTTCATTGGTATAAGGGATAAAGAAATAATACTGGTTGAGAAACACAAGCTAAGTAGGAATAAGTGGTTAAGCGTAGTCCACAAACATAAGTACTGGTGAAAAGAAAGTGTTTGGTGGTACCGCACCTCGCCAAGGGCAATTGAAAGACTACCATCGGCCTAGGGGCGTGACACCCAGTGTGGAAATTACAAATTCTATAGAGGTGTGGTGATTTTTCGAACACCCCTCTCAAACGAAATTTGGGAGAATCGAACCTAGGTCCAAGCTCCAATACCATGTGAAGGTTTGACATTACACCAAAACCCGTAGTTGTTGGTAAATGTTACAAACCAGTAACTAAGATCCCCAAGGTGGAAATTTTGGATTCTATAGAGATGTGGTGATTTTTCCAACATGAGTTTGTTTGGGTTGAGTGCCCAAAAAACCCCAAATTTTATTCAAGTGAATTGATTCATGTAATGTATAAAGCCCATCCAGCCATCAAAATAAAAGACAACAATAAACTTAATAAAAATCAGCATGAACCAATATAAATATATTTGCATATGAAGAAGTTATATATATATATATATATATACACACCTTCCTTTCAATTGTATGCATCATTTGGATCTAGTACTTTGACTTCTATATATATATATTAATAAAAATCAGCATGAACCAATATAAATATATTTGCATATGAAGAAGTTATATATATATATATATATATATACACACCTTCCTTTCAATTGTATGCATCATTTGGATCTAGTACTTTGACTTCATAGGATTTATCTACATCAATTGTAACTATTAAAACAAAATAAAGAAGAGTTAGCTTAAATGGGGTAATTCATCATTATTGCATAAATTTTTAAAATTATTGGAAAGTATTTTTCAGAAAGAAAAAATAATATTTGACAAGTGCTATAGGCAGCGGTAGTCCCTGCCGGGTCTGAAATCCTTATATTTAGTTAGGTCATTAAAAAGGTTTCTCTATTTAATGATAAGTTTGAGAGAAATTTGCTGACACTGTATGAATAGTTGAGTAATGTATTCAAATGCTTAATGTATTCTGGGTCTATGTAGGGGTGTGTGGGCAAGGGTTGCCCTTTAGTACAACAATCTAAATGCAACATGTTGTATGATTAATGACACCGTATGAATAGTTGAGTCATGTATTCGTAATTTTAAACCAATGCATCTAGGCCCTTCCATTAAGTTTCTTAACTGTGACATCTGTAGTATTTACCATCTAAAAATATCCCTTCGTAAAGTTTGCCAAAATCATCATACTACAATGCTAACAACTGGGATTCAAACATGGCCCTCTGTCAAATCACTCGATCAAGTGAAAAATTAATTAAGTTTAATCTAAAATAAAATCAATGGATTAAAGAAAAAAAAATGTCTAAATTTAATCACAAATCACTGGCAACAATGCGCTCTCATATATTCTCAACAACATGGATTTTTTTTGTTAATTAGTTAATTATAAATCCTCCTTACACTTTACACTGATCACTGCAACTATTAGAGACAATATCTCACAATCCATCATAATATGGCGGTGATCAAGCTTGTATTAATGTGAAGATCTGGGTCCAAAACCCTCTACTCTAATTCCCTCAAGGTGTTAATGATACTGATTCAGATTGAGAATAAGCCTACCCTAAAATAATCTTGCCTTCCAATCCATCGAACCAATCTAAACAACCAAGTAATGAAGGTCCAAACTGAAGCAACGAAGATCGTCGAGCACTAATGCTGAGATCCTAGAAACAATGATCTATCTTTAAAATCATTGAAAGTAACCTGGGGCACTAGTTTGCATTCCTATCTCTAGAACTTTTATCTGATGGAAAGTTGGAAATTTCATATATTATATATATAATGTTATGAAAACAAAAATGTTGCCATCTTTATAATCACTCAATGATATCATGGGAAACCATGCAATAATATGCATAGGATATTCCATTCAAGCTCTATTTTGGAATTGAGAAATGCTTCCAACACTATGCTCTTAAATCCAAACACAAAAGAGTTTCAGTTAGGAAAATCCAATGCTCCATAAATAGAGATGATATATAACCATTTAAATCCGTTTCTCCAGAAATAGATGTGATATACAACCATTTAAATTCAATGATCCAGAAATAAATATATATCTAGATGTGATATATAGACATTTTAATCGAAGGCTCCAGAAATAAATATGATATAACCATTTAAATCCAATAGTCCACAAATGATATATAGCCATATGAATACATATCTACATGCAATAACAAACCCTTGATACAAATTTTAAAGGAAAATGTTCTAAGTAGAAACTCTTAATAACTCTCAACCATTCATTCCCTTGCCTGGAATATTGCAAGAATGATTCTTTCATTGCCTCTTTCCTTTTCCCTATACATATAATTCGTTGATTTAAAGAACATAGAATTATTTACTTAATACTGACTTATCCAATATATGAGGTATGTATGAACAAGGTTTTGATGATTAAGTTTTTTTATTTTAGTATTTATGTGGCAATTCTCGCTATTGAAACAAGAATTTAGTGATTTCAATTCTTTCCATGCAACTATTTAATTTCTAATAATTATTATATTTTATGCAAATTGATCTGCTAAAACATTATGCACATAGTATCCATAGTCTCCATTTCTATTACAATTTAATGGACATAATCTCGCACATAATATCCATAGCCTCCATATCTATTACAATCTAATGGACATAATCTCTATAGTCTCCATGAATTTTGATTACGATTCATGGTTTGAAGGTGACAAAGTATTTAATTTCACTTCTTACCATGCAATTATTTAATTTCTAATAATTGTTTTTTGTATTTTATGTAAATTGACCAACTACAACTTTATTGTATTTTATGCAAATTGACCCACTACAACTTTATGCACATAATCTCCATAGTCTCCACTTCCATTACGATTCATGGTTTGATTATTGAAATCCCTTGCCAGAACTTGAGGTCTATGTATTCAACTAACCGGACAAATGCAAGGCTTGTCACAACAAAAATAAAAAAATCACAAAATCACATTTAAGAAGATTTAGGATGAATTGGATTGATCAATGCATTCTAAAAATCCATTATGAAATCAGCTCACAAAAGACAAAAAAGATAGTTCAATGCCTTAGAATTCAGCCTCTTCAAGGGGGCAACCTTCTTTACATTACACAAATGAATGATTCTTTGATGATTCAAATGACAAAACCTCCTTTCTATATAAAGGAGTCTAGGGAGTCACAGTATAACTCAGCCGACCTAACAATAATAATATAAAGGCACAGAAATAACAATAGAGGGATTCTATGGGTCACAGTAATAACAATATGGGGACAATAGGGGCACAACAATATTAATAAGCAATATGACTACAATAGTAATGGGGTAGTCACTAGTATTATAGTGACCTAACATGCCCCTCTCCTTCAAAAAAGTGTTGTCCTCAACACTTGAATAGTTCTAGATGCTTTTGTATAAAATTCTCATCCTCCCATGTGGAATCTTCAATGGATAAGTTCTTCCACTTGATGAGATACTCCAAAATTGAACGATTTTATATCTATCAAGTTCTTGTTTCTGTGACTACTTCCGGTTCCAATATAATTTTTACTTCATCGTCAAGTTCTGGAAATATTTTTTGAATTGGGAGCTTGTCGCCTATAACCTCCTTTAAACATGAAACATGGAAAATTGGGTGCACTCGAGAAGCTGCAGGAAGCTCCAATTTGTATGCCATAGTACCAATCTTTTGCAACACCTTGTATGGACATTAATACTTTGGTGATAATTTATTATCCTTCTTAGCTTGCTTGAGAGACATTTGTTTATATGGTTGTAGCTGTAGGAATGCCCAATCACCTACATCAAAACTTCTTTCGCTACGATGTTGATATGCTTGCTGTTTCATTCTATTCTGTGCCAACACGAGGTTATCCTTTAAGAGTTGGAGGATTTGTTGTTGATGTTCGATGTGATGTTCCACTGCTTGAACCTTAGAATTTTCTCTTAAATATGATGTGATGGATGGTGGTTGATATCTATAAAGTGCCATAAATGGGGTCATTTTGTTGCTGTATGGAAGGAAGTGTTATACCACCATTCAGCCAGAGGCAACTGTTTGACCCATTGTGTTTGTTTATTAGATACAAAGCAACGTAGATATCCTTCCAAACATTTGTTTACTATCTCAGTTTGCCCATCAGATTGAGGATGATAAGATGAGCTATGAGCTAACTGAGTACCAAGGCAAGAAAATAATTCTGTTAAAAAATTTCCAGTGAAAATGGGATCTCTGTCACTTACAATAATCTTTGGGTTTCCATGTAGCTTTTGAATTGTTTCCATAAATGCAGGAAACTGTACTGGCTTTAAATGGATGTGATAATGGACAAAAGTGTGCATACTTGGTAATTCTGTCAACTACCACCATGATGACACTCTTTCCCTCAGACTTGGGTAAACCTGTGATAAAATCCATTGAAACCTCCTCCCAATGTTGGCTTGGAATGGATAAAGGTTGTAATAGACCCCGGTGTCTTAATTGTTTCAACTTTATTTTGTTGGCAAACCAAACATTCCGCCACAAACTTTTGAATATCTAATTTTAAGCCCTCCCAAAAAAATTCCTTCTTAACCCTGTGGTAAGTTTTTAAAAATCCCGAGTGCCCTCCTAAGGGGGAAGTGTGCAATTCCATAAGAATCTTCTGTTTTAGTTGGGAATTCTTACAGAGGTATAAGCGATCTTTGTACCATAACGAATCATTTTGCCAACTAAATGTATCAGACGTACTGGAATCTTGTTTTAACTTTCGAATAAGTGCCCACACTTCTTCGTCATTCTTCCATTCCTCCCTTGCTTCATTTATCCAATCTGGTTGGATAATAGAAATGGCACACAACAATGCTTCCACATCCTCATCCTTTCTTGAGAGTGCATCTGCCACCACATTTTGCTTCCCTTTTTTGTAGATGATTTCAAAGTCATAACCCAACATCTTTGTGACCCACTTTTGTTGCTCTTCAGAGGATAATCTTTCTTCTAAAAAGTATTTAAGGCTATCATGATCTGTTTTTACCTTGAAGTGTCTTCCCATTAGGTAGGGTCGCCATTTCTTAAGTGCATGGAGTATTGCCAACATTTCCTTCTCATAAATAGCTTTGTGTAAAACTTTCCCTTGATTGGACGACTTTCAAAAGCAATGGGTCTTTCATCTTGCATTAAAACAACACCAATTCCATTTCCTGAAGCATCACATTCCACAATAAAGGTTTTTTTGTGAAGTCCGGTGTAGCTAAGACCGGTGCTTGGCACATTGCCTCTTTAAGATGTTCGAAGGCCTTTGTTGCTTCTAGAGTCCATGAAAATGCATCTTTCTTCAATAATGTTGTTAGAGGTGCTGTTATTCTTCCATAATTCTTAACAAACTTGCGATAATACCCTGTCAACCCGAGAAATCCTCGCAGATGCTTTATGGATGTGGGGATTTTCCATTCCTTAATGGTTTTAATTTTGCTAGGGTCTACCTTAACTCGTTCATGAGATACAATATGACCCAGATATCCCACCTCTTGTACTCCAAAGAAACATTTGGATCTTTTTGCATATAATTGTTTCTCCTCCAATAGTTGTAGCAACCTGTCAACATGTTCAACATGATCCTTCCAAGACTTGTTGTAGATTAGTATATCATCAAAAAATACTAATACAAATTTTCTAAGGAATGGTTTGAAAA
>APFE031290703.1:92018-106528 GCA_000404065.3 Pinus taeda
CATTTCTTCCTCTTCTTCATGAGTCATGCTAGATCTTTCAGGTTGCTTACTAGGTGTTTACATTTTCTTTCCTCGGGGTAGCAGTTACGGATAATAATGCTCTACTATGTCTTTTGAATTCCTTCAAAATAATTTTTCAAACCAATCTTAAGCAAAATTTAAAAAAAAAATCTACACACCTTTTTTCACTTTGTAGGAGCTCAATATTGCCTCTGATGTATCTCTATAATTTTGGATCATCCAGTCCTGAAATTGCGACCTGGAGTAGCACTCTGTGTCCTCTTTCCAATGCCACCAATCTGATCCAAATTGTATTCTCCAAGGAAGAGTTATGCCAAATCTCCCACAATGACCTCATTATAGACTAGTTCAGTAGAGCGAACTTGTATGACATGTCACATGTCCCTATTTGGACCTTTGGCCCTAAAAAAGATATACAAGAAACTATAGTCCATCCTCTTTCTATACCTTTTGATGAAACTTCAATCTAATGCTCAGAGAGAAAGTTATGATGATTTGCCCCAGGTCACCTATTTGGAATGTAATTTAGAACTCTGCAAAAACACCAACTTCCTCAGATCTTATCTCCGCAAATATAGTGCGAAAAGATTTGAAATTCGGACCCAAGGTTATGTACAATTTCATCTCAAATGGGTTTTGTTTTGCTTTTGAAACGTCGTAGAAAAAATGTTATAGCGAAAATTCCACGATGACCTATTTGGAGCAGCAAAACCCTAGAATCCAAAGCTCTGATACCAAATGTTATAAAACCAACTCACAAAAGGATAGAAAAGGTAGATCAATGCATTAAAATTCAGCTTCTTGGGGGGGGCAACATCCTTTACACTACACAAATTAATGATTCTTTGATGATTCAAATGACAAAACCTCCTTTCTATATATAAGAGTCTAAGGAGTCACAATATAACATAGCCGACCTAACAATAATAATATAAAGGCACAAAAATAATAATAGGGGGATTCTATGGGGCACAGTAATAACAATATGGGAACAATAGGGCACAACAATATTAATAAGCGATATAACTATAATAGTAATGGGGTAATCACTATATCTTTTGGCTAGATTCCAAGAACTGCACTAAAATATCTGTCTATTTACAGTATATATATATGGCTCTCTGCGTAGAGCACGGCTAGAAATTTGAACATTTAAAGTACACAGTTTTGACATGCTCCCTGCGTGGAGCCAATTATGCTTATTTTGTAACTATGTTAGCAGTCAAAGAACTCGACAGGCCTAGCTGCCAATATACTGAATGCTTCAAGCATATACAAAATGTAATTTCTTATCATTAATAGAAATTACGACTTTTTCCCAGAGGAAAAAGTAATGGGGTAATCACTAGTATTACAGGGACCTAACAAAATCTTCATGGCTAGAACCTTTCTAAATTGAGAGAACACTAGAAAAATAAGAGAGATGACGATTAAGTGTAGATTGTTTATATTTTTGAATTAAGATATAAACAATCTACTTCTGAATTGGAATATAAGCAATCTACACTTTGCATGATGAAAAAAATTGTGAAATATAAACAATATATAGTTCACAAGACATTATTTTACACATTCAAAATCCTTGTATAACACTATTTTTCTTCCACACATATTCAAAAAATTGAAAAATAAAGTACACAACAAAATATCAATGGTTACTAAAAATAAATACAGAATCCAAGTAATAGCCTGCAAAAGCAGAGTAAGAAGGTTTGAAAAGCCATTGAAGTTTACTCGCAACAATGAGAATAGATAATCTAAGGTCAAAAAGTGTTGATACAATGGGAGTGGGCTACAATGGCCATCTAATCATTTTATCTCATCACTTGCCATAGCTCAACATTTACGTGTCTATTTCATGTTTACATGGCTTAGGAATTTATACAAGATAATGTTGTACCTATATATGAGAGTGGTGGATTTACATATTGTCCATATTTCTAATCTTCTGCAAGCTTTGAAACAATAACGAAGATTGTTCATTGTTGTTGTTCCTAAGCACCAATTATAGTAGCAAGTCCAGCTCCATAGCACTAAAAGTATATGACCATTCCTCCTTGGCTATCCCTGGTAAAGAAAGTGATACCTTTGAGCACACTCACCTAAAACTAACCCCATCGACATTCATACCTCATAAAACCACCATACCATATTTGAAGATCCAGCCATGCACCATCTACAACAACTAAAAAGAACTTCAATTTATTTAATCATATTAATTTTTATTTTATTACTACATCAGTATAATTAAATACTATATGAATATTATATTTGCATTATTTTTTTTATATTATTTATTAACTTGTTAGAAATAAAATAATTGAAATAACAATAAACAATCATTTCGTGATATATGGCTTTCGATACAATCCATGTGCCCCCACTACCTTGAATCATTTCTTCAGGACAATTTTAGAAAGACTCTAGAAGGAGATTCAACCATTTGGGTGGATGCTTGCAATGGAAGTTTTTGGTGGAGGAGCTACTGGGTGACCAAGTTCCTTTGCTTCTACTAGATCAATAAGGTGAGTTCAAGTCACGACCCTTGTTTCCAAGCACTTATTCAATGGGTGGTAAAAAAAAGGTAACACAACTCAAGTTCCGAAAAAATCTAGGTAGGGAAAACCATGAATGAGTTTCTCATCCACGCTCCTATGATTGATGATGATA
The DNA here is from genome assembly GCA_000404065.3 of Pinus taeda. Taxonomy (NCBI): domain Eukaryota; kingdom Viridiplantae; phylum Streptophyta; class Pinopsida; order Pinales; family Pinaceae; genus Pinus; species Pinus taeda. The sequence goes on from APFE031290703.1 coordinate 94,710, forward strand.
GGTATTTTACCATTTATATTAACAAGAAAATAATGAGTACTTATAGATTAATCTTCTTTTGACTCAATACCCAATTCCTCTTATGTTGGTGGTTCTCAAAATGAATCAGGAAAAATTCCTATTTACTACTCGTACTCTAGCTGCCTGAACTATTAGCACCCTCATTTAGTGACTGAGGAACTCTTGTTTTCTAGAGATCAGGTAAAATTTCTAAGGTTAGTGAAGTTGGAAGCTAAATTTTTTTTTTATCTTCCTCTATGTCATTCTGCAGATGAATTGTAAAAAATTTGATGTTTAAAATAAAATAATTAGAGAATAACATAGATATGTAATGGAAGTAAAATTAACACTCCTGCAAATATATATTTTTTACATAGTTCTATTCTACACACCAAAAGCAATTGATCATCCCAAATTTATATCACCATATCCTAGCCATTGTCTTGATCTTGAAGTAGACATGGGAACATGTCCAGCGTTCGAATCCTTGGACAATCTTCTAGAATTCATGAACAAGGAAAGTTATTTGAGTGTAAACCTAACCAACAACATTTTCAATGGAAGTCCTGTAATGGAGGTTAATCCATGCTTGTTATATCATGGCCTGCAGGATGTCAAAACGAGTAGACAATCATCCATACTTGCTATCTGTGAATTTAAACATGCCATTCTCATTTTCATGAGCAATCCTAGGCATCAAATTAATTGTTTCATGGATAGACTCATATGGAAAATCATTATTATTCTCACAGAACCCTGAAACAAACCACCAACAAAAATTTGCAAACCCACCATGGGAAAGTGTAGCTCACTCACACCTGCCAACAACCATGAAAAGCTAGTTAGGTGGAGCAGCTAGGTTGGATTTTCCTTCCTTTTACAACTCGAAGAAACTCCAAAGAACTCACATTAAGGAGAACTGCTCAGAGCAGCGTTATCAAGAAGTCTATATCTAGAAAAATGAGATGATTTTAGTGTTTAGTTTACAATAGCAACAATGTGATCAAAAACCTTTAAAGGGGAAGATATACGTAAAAGAAAACTAAATAGATGTAAACTCATACCTTCATTTTGTTTGCAGCAATAGCAAACTGATCTAGCAACGTTTAAATGGGAGGATATATGCAAAAGCATATCCTCAATCTGCATGCAGCAATGACATAACTTTAGTTTGCAAATCCACATCTAAATGGGAAGCCTGATAGACTTTCATGTTTACAAGAATAAAATATATCATTGCATTATCAGGAAATATATCATTGCGTTACCAGGAAGGGTTCTAGAATTTTAGTGGGATCAATAATGCAGGCCAGGTGCCAAAAACAATCCAGCAATAAAATAGACAGCTAGCTAGCTTGGAACATTGTGGAAGCGGTGCCAACAACATCGTGGAAGTAAAACAGATGGTAGTATTCTGTATTTTTTTTAGAAATGTTGGCCAACAAAAAAATTAGATAAAACTATATATAGAACTATTTATCTAAATATTCCAACTTTGTAATTTTTAAAATTTATATAAAACAATTTGGATGTCTTATCCAAAGTTTAGAGTTACCTACTAGCTAGCCAAAGTCAAGATATGCAAAGTTTGCAATTACCTGTATGGATGCAAACTTAAGATATGGCAAAGTGCAGATATCCAAAGTTTCCAATTACTGAATGAATGAAAACTTAAAGATATTGAAAAATAAATGCATTGGGATACGTGAATATTGCAATAAGACTCCATACCTTATTGACCAACAAAAAATTACATAATAAATTTTATATTATTTTCTAATATTAAAAGTTTGGTTAAAATTTTGATGCACATAAATATTTTTGGTCCAAGAAAAGATTAATAGGTCGTCAATGCTCTATCGGTCACTAATAGTCCCAAGCTGGGACTAATAACAAGACTCTAAATATTTATATGTGTTAAAAAGAAAATACAACTAACAATTTGTACTACCCAAAAGTATAACTATATGTTAAAAAGAAAATAGAATGAATGATTTGTATTACCCAAAAGTATTGTTAATGGGCATCCATACTTTCGAAAGATTCACACCACCCAGAAGTATTGTTAATGTGTATTGATACTTTTGGAAGCATGATTATGGATAATATTTTGAGAGGTTTGTAACTTCAATATTTTGCTAATGAATAGCTTCTTTGAACTATTTTGAGCACTCATAGATTCATGTATCAAAAGTAGTTTTTTTGGCTTTAATCCTATATTATGTTTCTATTCTATTTATTGAGTAATAGTACATGAAATATCAATGTATATAAAATTTCTTCCAACTAATATTACGGAAGAAGCGTTTTCGATAAAACAATAAAATTTCATGAATTTAGGTTTTTCCCTGAATTATGTGCAGTATTTTATGTTAATTTTTAGAGTTAGAATGTTTTTTTATAGATAATTACGAGTTTATATTTTCCATTATTTTCACATAACATTTAGTCATTGACATTATTTCATTATTATATAGAGAATAATAATATCAACAATATAGTAGAATAATAAGGAAAAACATAAGAAAATTATGTACAAAAGAAACACTAGGATTTAAATTAGATACTACGACAAAACTCCATAAGGGGGAAATCCAACCAGATTCTTCTTTTATTAGATATTCATCAATGTTTAGTTGATATAAATAGTACAGTAAGAATGAGATGCATCAATCACATCAGGCCACCTAGAGCCAACCCATGTCAATTCACAACATTTTTGTGAACTAGACGAAACAAGTCCAAGAGAGTTGGTGGCCTAGTTGCAGGCAACATAGATAGCCTCGCAAATCTGTCCAAAATTTCTTCAATATCAGGCCAAAACTTCTCCAATCACCCCAACCCTTGTTAACTAATAAACTGAGCCTCCATTCCTATCAGAACTGTAATTCCAAAGGAATTACCCAAGAACACTATCAACACTTTAACACTGTCACGTCTCTCAAATAGTCTTGGTGTAATTTCCAAAGGAATTACACTATCAACACTCTTCTCCAAATACTTTGCGTTAACCACAAATAACGCTATCGATGGTTTATAATTGAGCTTTCAAACACTCTTTCCTCTGATGCGATAACACATGCTCTCGGAAATCGCTACCACAACCTCCAATGCACCTATATTTAGTTCCTTCCACTATAGTTTTGTGATGTGATCATCCCTACAGACTTGACAACCCTTTCCACTCTTCCCTATAATGTTTTGGGTCTAAGCTTATTACGGTTTCAGACTTTGGCAGTTCCACAACCCCTTTTGCTCCACTTGCGAATATACAATGCAGTAAAGGGTTCGAACCTGATGAAGATGTACACTAGACTTATTAATATTTCAGGTCCACAAACTCATTCCAAACTAAGTATTTCACAATTCCTCTGTGTAAACAAGACTTTGGCCCTGGAATTCTATAAACAATTAAATATTCTTGCACTCGATAGTATGAAGGGAAAACATAATATAAGGCTTCAACCAGGATATTAATTGGGAATAAAGATAACTCATCGATATTCAAGCTCAGAAAAAAGACATTAAAGCTGATACATGCATATAATTGACATTCAATAGAGAATCAGGTATAGATACTCAATGAGAGGTTTCTTCAAAGGATAATACTTCCAGGCACCACTCTCACTATGAGCCTCCCGTCATTTTATTTATAATCAATAGATAAATCCTTTCTTGGCCATCATCCTTGATAAACCATGCTTTTACATAGAGTGATTTAAAGTGTAAGGCTTGTTATAGCTATCCATAAGTGATATAATTAGCATGTTTTATTTTGAATTCTACTCTTATCTTAAACTAGGAAAGCATGAAAATTATTGGCTAAAGGACCCCACTCCCTTGCCTGTAGATATTTTTTTGGATTTTTGGAATATGCTTGAAGACTTTTTCCCTCTAGGTCACATGCTCCTACATCTAACTATTGTGGAAAAACTTCTTCATGGGCTCATGTCCATGAGTTCATCTACAAAACTGCCCAATTTCTGTACCATGCCTTCTGTAACACAAGTAGCTTCAGCGGTCAGCTGTCCCTTCTATTTTACCAAATACTGGAAGTATTATCATCCCCTTATCTTCTTAAACAAATTCTTGTCCAAAATTCTTTCTGGTTACAACTCCTTTGTTGCGGGTAACTGTTTTACCCAATCAATCTCTTGCATCTCTTGATCTTATGCTGTATCATCTATAGTTCCACATTCATACTTGTACAAGTATGCAACATTAAAAATTGGTGATATCCCAACATCAGGGGGTAACTCAATCTCATAGGAATTTGTAGAGAATGTTCTCAATACTTTGCACAGTCCAATTTTCTTGAACTTCAATTTATTATACTCCTCCTTTGGAAACCTCTCCTTTCTGAGGTGTGCTAAAACCAAATCCTCAAATTCAAAGTTCACCTCTCTTCTTCTCATGTTTGCTCTGGTTTTGTATTTGATGTTGCTATCTTGCAACTTTTGTTCCACTCGTTCATGTATTGCTTGCATTTCTGAAGCAAAGTCTTCACCCTGTCCACTTCTCGTCTCTTCTTTTCCCAAATTTCTTAACTTAGCTACTCCTCTTAGATATATTCCATAAATAATATGGAATGGACTCTTTCCTGTGCTCCTTTTAGGTGAGTCATTATACGCATACTTAGCTTGTGCCAATACTTGATCCCATTGCTTTGGATGTTCTACAGTAAGGCTCCTTAAAAGATTGCCTAAAATCTTGTTCACCACTTCAGTCTATCCATCAGTTTGTGGATGATAGGAAGAAGTGAAACTTAACTTAGTTCCCAACTTCTTCCACGGTGTCCTCCAAACATTTCCAACAAATTTGTAATCCCTGTCTGAGATAATACTTTTGGGAATCCCATTCAATCTTACAATATTTTAAAAAAAAAATAGTAATGTGAGAAGCATAACTAGTTTTATGACATGAAATAAAGTGTGCCATATTTGAAAACCTTTCCACTACAACAAAGATTGGACCATTACCTCTTTGAGTCTTTGGTAAACCCAACACAAAATCCATATTTACGATTTCCCAAGGCCTATCCGGAATTGGTAATGGGATATACAAACCTATGTTTTGGCTTCTTCCCTTTGCATATTGACAAACTTTAGAAGTTTTCACATACTTCTCCACTTCGGATTTCATTTTTGGCCAGAAATAAAATCTATTCAACTATTCAAAAGCGTTCTCTATGCCAAAATGTCCTACAAGTCCTCCAGTATGTTTTTCTTTGATTAAATTCTCCCTCATTGAATACTTTGGTATGCGCAGTTGATTTTTCTTAAATAACAACCCATCTTGTAAGAAATAATCCAATCATCTACTTCTACCCATCAAAACAGGATTTTTACAAGCCTTAATTGCCTCTTTAAAATCCAAATCAGACTCATACAATTCTTTAAGAAAATCAAAACCCAACACTTGGATTTGACTCTCTTGAAATAATACATTCCTCCTACTCTGCAACTTTGTCTGATTGCCCATTATATGCTTCAAAACAAAATTGAAACCTTGAAGATACTCTACCCATTTACCATGTTTCTGGTTGAGCTTTGGCTGCTGCATTATAAACTGTAGTGCATGGTTATTCTAATAAAGGATAAATTCTTTTGACATTAAGTAATGCCTCCATTTTTTTAATGACTATAGAACTGCATAGAATTCCTTATCATAAGAAGAATACTTCCTTTTTGAATCATTCAAATTTTCACTTAAATAGGCTATAGGTCGATCTTCTTGGCTTAAAACACCTCTAATTGCTTCTCTGTTGGCATCACACTTCACTTGAAAAGGTTTGTTAAAATCAAGTAGAACCAAAATAGGCTTTTCAGTGATTTTCTTCTTTAACAACTGAAAATTCTTTTCTTCTTCAGTAGTTCATCAAAATGGTTGTTTGTCCTTCTTTTTGGTCTTAATATCAAGTGCATTAATATTACTAAAATTCTTATTGAATTTTCTATATCAATATCATGAAAACTCCTTACCTCAAACACACTCTTGGGTGAAGGCCACTCCATAATTTCCTTGATCTTCTCTAGATCCATCTTTATCCCTTTAGGAGAAACAACAAAACCCAAGTACACTAGCTCTTCCTTCATGAATGAGCATTTCTTCAAATTTAGAAATAATTTCTCGTGCTACAGATTTTGTAAGACATAATTGAAATGCCTCATATGCTCCTACTTAGATCTATTGTAAACTAATATATCGTCCAGATATACTATTACAAATTTATCAATGAAATATTTCAAAACTTCATTCATGAGTCTCATAAATGTGCTTGGGGCATTTGACAACCCAAAAGGCATTTCCCTCCACTCATACTGTCCCTCATTTTTCTTAAAAGCAGTTTTCCACTCATCCCCTTCTCTTATCCTTATCTGATGATACCCAGTTTTAAGATCTAGTTTTGAAAAATACTTTGCTTCACTCATGCAATCCATCAAATTTTCAATTGTAGGTAATGAAAATATGTACCTGATTGTGATTTTATTGATGGCTCTTGAATCTGTACACATTCTCCAACCTCTATCTTTCTTTGGGCTCAACACTGTTGGCACTACGCAAGGACTCAAGCTTTCTCTGATCAGCCCTTTATCAAGCAATTCTTGCACCTACTTCCTAACCTCTTCATTTTCTATAGGAGTCATTCTGTAAGCTGCTTTGTTAAGTAGACTTGCTCCAAGTATCAAATCTATATGATGGTTGATTTTTCTAATGGGTGGTAATTCTTTAGGTAAATCATCAACAATAATATCACAATATTTCTCCATCATTTCTTGAATTTCAATGGGTAGATTAGAAACTTTAGTAGAAGTCATTATTACCCTGAGATTGCAAATTACAAAAAAATTTACCTCATTTTCTTCAATCTACTTCAAGTATTCCTTTCCTCCAAGTAACAGAGTTTTTGGATCAGTCTTCCTTCCTGGTACATCTTCTTCTTGTAGAGGCAGCAACATATGATTCACACCATCCTTTCCAAATTTTAGGTGTTTCTCTTTCCATCACGCATGGCCCCTCCGTCATATTGCCAAGGTATTCCAAGAAATATGTGACACACATCCATTGGCATCACATCACATACAATTTTATCTTTATACTTGCCCACCTGAAATTCGACTTCGCACTATTCATTCACTAATAGTTGATGTCCATTTTGCAACCATCACACTTTGTAAGGTGTTGGATGTTTCATTGTCTTCAGCTTCAATTTCTCCACCACTTCTGTAGAGACGAAATTATCAGTGCTGCCACTATCAATGATCATCTGGCAACATTTCCCTTCAACTTTACACATTGTCCTAAATAAAGCCTTTCTTTGTGATGTTTGAACTATCTCCTTTGCTAGCTTGAGAAGAACTTTATTAACTACCAAATATTCTCCTCTCTCTGGTATATTTTCTTCTTCTATTACTGTTGCTGCCGGTGCTTCTCCCTCAACTTCAGCAACAATTGCATTCCTCTAATTTCTTTCTGCATTCTCTGTGGACTCAAAAGCTTTGTGTCCCAGCTTGTTACATCTCTAAAACATTATTTCTCTGCCTCCTCCTCTGCCTCCTCTTCTTCTGTAAAAACACCCTCTACCTCTTGCATCACCTCCCGTGAATGCATGTTGGGTTGAGCTACTGCTAGCTCCATATTTAGGTGTTCTAGATCTTCCTCTACCACCTTGACTTCCCCTTCCTTGGAAAGTACCTCTCCCTCTGGTAGACTGCATCCTCGTGAGTTTTTCTTCATCTTTCGTTGCTATTTGATAAGATTCCTCTACTGTTTTAGGAGACAGTAGAATTATTTCATCTTGAATGTCCATCCTAAGGCCATTTGCATATCTAGCCACCTTCTCATCTATATCCTGGGCTTCTCTAGCTCTTATGCTTACCTTGTAGAATTCCTCAGTGTATTCTTACACTGTCATAGACCTCTACCTAAGATTCTGCATTTGTTTGAACAAGGTTTGTTGATAATTACTTGGCATAAACTTACCTCTTAGCATTGCTACCATCCTACTCCAATTCTTGATTGGTTTCTTTCCAAGTCTCCTCCTTTCTGCCTGCACGCCATCCTACCAAAGCGCTGCATAGCCTTTTAGCTTGGGGACAACAAACTTCACCTTCTTCTCATCTTTGGTTTCTTCATAATCAAAGAATTTCTCCATGCCATTAATCCAGTCTATTGATTCTTCTGGATTTAGTCCTCCTTCATATATTTATACCTTGCTCTTTGGCCTGGCTGTTGATATCAACACTGACTGAAAGAACCTCATCTCAGAAGCAAATTCTACACCTTCCTCCTCTACAGCTTCAACCTCAGGTTCACTAACATCTCCATCATCTATGTTCCTACCTATTGTTAATGCATTCAATCTAGCTTGCATCCATTGCGCAACATCCATTACTTCAATGTTTGCAACAAGTTGTCCTCTTCCACCACGTGCTCGTCCTCTTCCAAATCTGAAAGCCATAGTAACCTTTCTTTTCCTGCATCTAAGATTCAATCCAATGTTAGATGGCTACTATGATACCACTAATGGTGGCCTGGGTGCAAGCGATATAGATAGCCTCGCACATCTATCTGAAATTTCTTCAATATCAGGCCAAATTTCTCCTTCTCCTCCAATTGATGTATCAGTCATCTAATGTTAAACTGACAGCCTCATGGGTTTTTCTTCCAATCAACCCAACCCTTGTTAATTGATAAACAGAGCCTCTGTTCCTCTCAGAACTGTAATTCCAATGGAATTACCTTAAAACATTGTCGGTGCTTTAACATTATCATGTCTCTCAAATAGTCTTTGTGTAATTTCCAAAGGAATTACACTATCGATGCTCTTTTCCAAATACTTTGCGTTAACTGTAAATAACACTATCGATGCTTTATAATCGGGCTTTCAAACACTCCTTCCTTCAATGCGATAACACATGCTCTCGGAAATCGCTATCGCAACCTCCAATGCACCTACACTTAGTTCCTTTCACTTTGGGTTTGCGATGTGATCATCCTTGTGGACCCGACAGCCCTTTCCTCTCTTCTCTATAATGTTTCGTGTCCAAGCTTATTGGAGTTTCGAACTTTGGAAGTTCCACAACCCTTTCCACTCCTCTTGCGATTATGTGATGTGATAAATGGTTTAGATCCAATGAAGATGTAAACTAGACTTAATAATATTTCAGGTCCATAAACTCTTTCTAGACTAAGTATTTCATGATTCCTTTGCATAAACAAGACTTTGGCCATGGAATTCTATAAACAATTAAACAGGCTTCAACTCGACAGTATGAAGGGAAAACACAATCTAAGGCTTCAACCAAGATATTAATTGGGAATAAAGCTAATTCATCGATATTCAAGCTTAGAAAAAGACATTAAAACTAATACATGGATATAATTAACATTTAATATAGAATCAGGTGCAGATACTCAGAGAAAGTTTTCTTAAAAGGATAATACTTCTGGGCACCACTCTCACTATGAGCCTCCCATCATTTTATTTATAATCAATAGATAAAGCCTTTCTCAGCCATCATCCTTGATAAAAGCATGCTTTTACATAGAGTGATTTAAAGCATAAAGCTTGTTACAGCTATCCATAAGAGATATAAATAACATGTTTTATTCTTAATTCTACTCTTATCTTAAAATAGGAAAGCATGAAAAACGTTGGCTAAAGAACCCCACTCCCTTGCCTGTATATTTTCTTTTGGATGTTTGGAATATGTTTGAAGACTTTTTCCCTCTATGTCACATGCTCCTGCATGAAGAGTTGTTATCATATCACTGTCACATACAATATGAAGATCATTTTCATGAAGATCAAGGTTGTTTTAATCATAATAACATGGTTAGTGTCATTAGAGGAACATAGCCACTATCATCACTCTCATGTATCATTTTCATTGGGTTTCAACCAAATACATATGCATCAAGCTCACACAGTCATGCATTATTGTTGTCAAGAGTATTGTCTTACTATTCATAGGTTACAACCATACTCATATACATCAAAGTCACTGATATATACATATAGATCACGATCATGTATTCTAATCATATGTCGATAGTATCTCAAGCTTTTATTACAGTCATAAACTCAGAGATGTAGAAGCAATATCCTACCAAGCGTATAGAAGTCATGCCCCACAGAGAGCATAGAAGAGATACCATAGATAGAAGTGATGTCATACATAGAATGTATTTGTCATTCGATGTCATTGTGTGTTTTCTATGCGAGCCAATGAATGCATTGCCAACATATAGACACAGCGAAACAAAGTCATTAATATGTGATATAGAGTCACTACTATAGCCATGGATCATGAGCGAATTTTCATTGTGATATCTATAGGGAAGATATGTGTACCATGGAACAAATCATCAATAATATGTATATGAACCACACTTATAATAAATACAAGCCACATAAACTAGTGATCCTATATATACAAATCACAATGGTATGGAAACAAGTCATCAACGAGCCATCACTGTGTAATGATGTGATGCCATAGGAATGTAATGTGATACCTGGAAATAAAATTGAGCCACATATGGTTGAGCGAGCCTCCAATATGAAACAAAGAAAGATTGACTCCCATACTAACAAAAGAAAGATTAATTGCGATATGAATATGAGTGACTATTGTATAGATACAATCCATAAAAGAGAACCGAGCCATAGTTTAGGAGCCAAACAACAAATGTGTGCCAGTCTAAAATTATTCATTGAACTATATGAAATATACTCATGCCACAAAGATTCTATGAGCATATCAACCATGAACTATAAGGTTATATTTATATAAATTGTTGAGGTGCCTTAGGTGCAAATGTGACCCTAAGATTGAGAGATCGACTTCTTAATTTTGAGGGAATTATTAATTGAAGTTTTTCTTTTGATAATATTAAATATATTTACCATATGCCTTAACATTAGATAATAAGAGTTCCCCAAAATAACATTTTCCTTTTTAACTAATATAGATTCTCTTTGGAGCAGTAGGGTTTCTCATGGGAAATTCATCCCATAGCTACCTAAATTTCAACATCTTGTCAATAGAAAACTCTAAAATATATGAAAATAAAGACATTCCTACCTTTAAATGTTATCTAGAGAATATATTTATACTTTCCAGTGCTAGTATGCTTTTCAAACAAAGTTGAAAAACCCCTTTCTCAAGATGAACAACTTTGTTAGCTTAGTTGTCAAAATTTTCATTATTCTCCCTTTTAATGTGATAAAAGGATATAAATCAAATTTTGAATTTCCCTTCTACTTCACATATCCAATGGAGACATATCTTTCTCTATGGAGTCTTTAACTCTATGGAGCTTTTGGATGATTATCATCGAGTCTCCCATTACAACTATTTGACAAAGGCCTCTTGCTAAAGCTATGTAGAGACCCTACCAAAGAACTAATGCTCCTTCTTGGTTATTAGAGGTCCTCCCAAATCCCCATGCAAATTTACTCTCAATTTCTTCATCGGGGTCATATATTACCCCTCCCGCTCCTACCTCCCCAAATAATATTAATATAGTTGACTAATAATAATAATTTTGATTATATTGTTATTATTATTATTAGTTGACCATCATCAAACTTTATGATGCCTATAATATTCATATTAATATTAAAAAAATAACCAATAATATTAATTTTATTATTGACGACGATTATTACTATTATTACTACCATCGAACAAAGTTACCAATGAAACAGGAACTTGACTGACTTCTCATTTTTTTAAAGGTTACAAAAAATCATCTGATTTTGAAAAGTGTTGATGCGACATCAACTCGTTTTCTTTTTGGGTCTTAATTGA
>APFE031290703.1:107214-148847 GCA_000404065.3 Pinus taeda
TTAAAATTTTATTCTTTGTAAGTTTGGTCGGACAGCATCTTCATCATGTCTAATATATCACCCTGATCTAGGTAGAAAATTGAACTAGTGACTTCACATCAAGGAGTGCCTTACCCGAGTGCCTTACCCTGATCTGGATAGAAAAATGAGTGCAGCACCCTGATCTAGATAGAGAAAAGAATTGGTGACTTCACATCAAGGAGAATTGGTGACTTCACATCAAGGAGTTTCTTAATAGAGCACCAGATCAACATATATTCATGGCCTTGTAGACTTTTTTTTCAAATATTTTATTTTAAATTGTTAAATCTGTTTTAATGTTTATTAGCATTTAAATCATTTTTAATTATTGGTTTAATCTGTATTTATTTGTTGTTTTTTTATTGGTTATTTTTAAAATTTACATTTTTTTATTTTTTGGTTGATGTTAATAAATTTTTTTTATTTTTTTTTTTCCTTAAAATTAAAATGTTTTTTTCATTTGAATTGCCTTTTATATGTTAAATGTTATATTTTTTAATTTTTATCCCTCATGACTTTACTTATTATTATATTAGTTTAGCTTCTTTTTTTTACTTTATTTTATTTTTCAAATCTTTTAATTTTTATTTTTGTTTGTATTTCTCATTTTTATTTATTTATCTATTTATTTATAATTTTCATTATAATGGATCAAGTTTGCCCCACAATGTGTTAATTTCATAGTTTATTGGTAAGTTTTCATTGTCTACATTGTGTATCAATTTGATGGTTTATTTTTAAATTTTGTTGTAGTGGGTCAAGGTTTTTTAGGCTAACATTTTAAAATAGCTATATTTTATCATTTAAAAAAGAAATTACTCTTGGTACACTAATAGATTCATTACGATGTTCATTTTTAAAGTTGTTTTTAGTCATATAATTTTTCGATAATGCCACGGTTGAAATATGTTGAAAACTTAAGATTTCTTTATTGTCGTGATATTTGGTTTTAATTCCATTGTTGGAATATTATCAAAATTTATAAGCTTTCTAAGTCATATATTTCATCTTTAATCTTATGGTTGAAAACAATTATAACTATTTTATCTTTAATGCCATGGTTGAAAATCACTAGAATTTTAAGGCTTTTTAGAAGCGTGATATTTTATCTTTAATGCCATGCTGGAAAATGATATTTTATCTTTAACACCATTGCTAAAAAATGTTGAAAAATTACCTCAAAAACAGATGATGTTCCAACATCAACACTTTTTTCATGTTTAAAAATTGGTTTCTTTGGTCATTTGTAAAAAATATTGAAAATTTCCATGAAAAAATAAACATCATTCCAACATACACACTGCGCATTTTTGGGTTGTTTTTTTTTTTTTTTTTTTGGTATTTTTGGGCTAGATTTATCATTTTGCATCATAATTCTCCTTTGATTAGTAACGTTGTTATGATCAAAATTTGGTCAACCTTATATTTATCGTAGTTAACAATAACAATAGTCAACCTTGTTCACTCATAGTCATCCTTAGCCAATGTAACTAAATCATATCAAATTATAGTCAACCATTTTAGACCAAATCAAAACTTGGTCTACCTATTATAGTCAAGCATTGTGGACCAAATCAAAACTTGGTCAACCTTATATTTATCATAGTTAACAATAACAATAGTCAACCTTGTTTACTCATAATCGTCCTCAGTCAATGTAACTAAATCATATTGAATTATAGTCAGCCATTGTAGACCAAAGTCATTTAAGGTTAATCTTAGTCATCCTTGTTACTTTGATAAGTTGTAGCCAAAGTTTAACAACAATAACAATGTTGACTATATTATTATTATTATTATATTATAATTGAATACATTATTAATAACTCATTCAAGGTCAACTTTGGTAGGTCCTTGTCAAGGCTTAACAACAAAAACAATGTTGAGTATATTATTATTATTATTATTATTATTACTTTGGCCATGAACAATGTGATCACCCAATAATAATAATAATAATAATAATAAAAAGAAGAGATGGTCAACTTTCTTTACAATTCCTAACAATAATAATCTTAAATTTTTTTAATTAAAGTTTAATATTTAATAGTGTTTAATAATACTATTATTAGTATTGTTATTAATGTTGACTATATTATTATCATCATTATATAAATGAATATATTATAAATAGTTTGTCATGATATAACTTTGTCATTTCTATATTTACCATAGTAAATAATGTATTCATAGTCATACTTAGATAACATAACTCACTCATATTCAATTATAGTCAACTATAATTGACCAAAATCAACCACCTTAGTGAACCAAAATCATAATCAAGATTTAAAAATATTTAATAATAATAATAATTTTAGTATTACTCTCAATATTAATATTAATAGTCTCAGATGCAGGTGCTTGTGACAAGCATTAAAACGATGGGACAGGGTTGGGGCGAGGTAGATCGCTACGTGTCCGATCAGTACAAGAGTTTAAAAAAAGACACGGCACCTCACGCATGGCATAACCGGAAGGATCGGCACATAGGATTTCATTCCAGACGGTTTGGCTCACACATCAGGTTCAGAGTTATGGCTTCTACCTCCGCGTGCACCAGCCTGCAGCAGAAGGTGAGATCCATCAATGTGGAAGTAATGGGAGGCCTCCCGAGGCATGACAAAGAATGATAAGGCCAGGGGAGGTCCTGAGGAGGCGGAAATATTACTGATTTATTTGCTCGTCTCGCTCACCTCTGGTCTCGATTTGGACTTTAAGTCGCCTGAGGGGATTTGGGTTCCTCTACTGTAGGGCTCGGCCCTCTCGGCAAAGCAAATTCTGCTCCTCGACGTGTTTCTTTTCGGTGTTCTGTGCTATTGTTTTCATCTCCATATCACAGTGATTCATCTCCTTTACTGGTCGCTGGTTTTTGGTATAGTGAGGGTCCTCTTTGAGCTAAGCTTGGCTCTTCAGGAGGACGGGCTTAAGCTTAGCAAACGCAGTTCATTCAGAAAGCAAAGTTGTTGCCACCTGCTGGTTAGTGCTCTGGTGCCGCATTCCTGGACTTTTACGGTTGCTATACTCCAGATGCCTCGTTTGCGACCAAGGATGGGCAGTTGTAGAGGCCAGTCGAGGCGAGCACCAACTAACTTGTCATCTAGTGAATTGCCAGTTGGGCGTCGCCCTACAACCCAAAGCAGGAGAGGGGGATCCTGCGCTACTAGTTCTAGATACGGGCCTGTCCCCACCTCTTGTTCTGCCATCCTCACCTTTGATAGCACTCTGAACAGACCCAGGATTACGGCTTATTTCATGGTGGTATTTCATGAAGAAAGCCAAGATGAAGATACAAGGACTCAGCCTAGGGGCTCGGGGGCAATCTCAGCTCCTTCTTCTTCCCTCCAGTTGAATGTTGAAAATGCTCCTTGCCAGGCAGCAAACGAATAGACCTGCACCGCTCAGGATGTGACAATGGATGACCCGCGTCCCCATGTTCAGAACACTGCACAAGCAGGGGATTTGCCATATATCAGTTAGTGTCGTATCATAGAACACCCTCCTGATGAACAGTGAGTCCACCCAAGCCTCTACTTCCTGCAGTGCGCCCTTCACCACCGGGCATGAATGTAAGGCAAATAGTTTTTGGGTTCTCTGGGGTTTATTAGTTTTTTGGCTAATTTTGCACTGTCATATGTATCTTAGCACGGTCCCCTGCGTGGGTCCTAAAAACAAACAGTTTTTACATATGCTTTTTTGGTCAGTTCTGCCTCCTCTGGATGCAGAGTTCTTGACTCCGGTCATGCTGTAAATTTACCTTTACTTTGTTAATAGAAATAGTCTTATGTAGGAAAAAAAAATATTAATATTAATAGTATTAATATTAGTAAGATTAATATTAACAAGGTTTATCATTAATTAGGGTTTAAAAATAAGGATTATTATTTAATAATAATATTAGAGTATGTGAATAAGTTTTAATATTAAAGAATAATAATAGAGTCTGTGACCATTATCAATCATGTTAATGAAATTCACTCTTCACATATCAATTATCAACTAGCTTAATTATATTAGTAAATATGGTTAATATACAAACATCATTTTCCATATTTTATATGTCAATTGACATATGAAAATGAAAACAATCAATATATAAAATATTTAAAAATTAAAATAAAATAATTAAATTTATTTTTAGGTATGGTTTTAAATAATAAAATATAAATAAACAAAATCCAAGTATAGAAGCTAGAGATGTTTTTAATTTTTATTTTGTAAATTCAAAATACGTTGTTTTGTTAATATTATAGAGTTTTAAGTTTGTAGATTAAAATTATATACATCGCTCTAAAAAAAATAGTAATTAGAATCCTATTAAAATCTTCCAAATATGAATTTAATATGATATGCATTATTTAATAAAATGTAAATGTTAGTGCTTTTAATTTTTTTATCAATTGATTAAACTTTTTGTTTAAAAAAATGATCTTTCGTGCTGAAGACAGTTTTTGTTCTATTTAATTTTATTTTAAAATCCAAATGCTTTGACGTATCAGATTTTATAGTTTAAAATTTTATTGGGATAAATGATATTTCAACAAAAGATATTGTAAAAATGATGTGATTATATCTAGCTTTTTTTAATTTCACGATTTTGAATGTTTTGAGATATTACATAAATTTTTTATTCGAAAAGTTATTGTTATTGTTATTGTTATTGTTATTGTTATTGTTATTATTATCCTATGTAAGTGTTTAATTATAGAGATTGATTATTATTTTTTAATATTAATTTTAAAGTTTTAACTTTGTGATGTGGGTACTTAATTATAGAGGATGTTTAATTATAGAGATTAATGATAGGTGTACGACATGATTACATTTTATGAGTGACATGTTTATGGCAGTTAGTTATTGGGATAACCTATTTAGCTAGAGGTTTGTCGAGAAGTTAAAGGGTCGAATACATCAACAACATGAAAAAGCAATTTGTCTCATACGCTATCTTTAGCCTCGTGGAAATTAAAATGATTTTCTTTCTTTCTTGATGCATTCAATAGTGCAATATGTCGGCATTTGCCACAATAACCCTCACATAAGGTAGCGAATATTTGTGGAGGTATAGCACCATTAATAAGCATACGATAACCATTGGATTTTGTACTTGGTTAAATCGAATAGTTGACATATATTGCTAGAGTGCATTAATGGAGCTATAGCTCCACAAATATTGATAGCCTTCACATAAGGAAAATCATGATGAAAGTGTACTTAACAATTTGTCTCCCTTAAGTTATCATTATTTTGTCTACCAATCCTCAATTAAAATCTCTAGTTAAGAAGGACAGATGGTGTTATGTTAGGCAAGGCTAATATGTAGGGTCATTGACACATTAATGAGGAGCACCAATATATGCTACCAATTAGATTATGGAAATTACATAACCAAACTAGTGGATGGTCAATGGTTATTAAGTATAAGAACATGTATGGGCAGTCTTTCACTGCATGGATTTCTAAAGGGGCAAAGAGGAAGACAATTTCATCATACATTTTGAAAATTATGATGAAAAACATATAGTGTCTAATGGGATTTGTGAATTGGGAGGTTGTGTATGGGACCAAAATCAAGATTGATTCGATGCTATTAAAGGTATGGTGGGAAACCTCTAATTATCTTATTGAATCCTTCATTTCCTGCATAATAAAGAAATAATCTTTCTCAAATAGATTTTCTTACATGATGATCTATGTATTGACCGTCAATCATGGATTGGTGTGGGCGATATTCAGTTGCCAAGGATAGATGTCTGCGAATGGGATGTATATATTTCTAATTTGAGAAATGTGGGTATCTCTCGAAATGACCATGAGGACCATATGACATGGGGGGGTTCCTAAAAAAGGAGCAATTATTGGTAAAATAAATCTATAACGAAATTCTAACGATGGAGAACAGGAAGAGGGGCCTACATAGATTCAGAAAATATGGCAAGGGAACACTCTCAACAAGATTGAATGTTTCTTCTAGTTGGCTTTCATGGACAGATTATTAGCCTAGAATAACTTAAATAATATAGGACACACAAGCCTGGGGATCTGTCTCTTATGCATGAGTTATAATGAGGATAATGTTCATTTGTATTTTCATTTGCCTTGTGCACAGGTTGCTTGGGAGGGGGTATTGAACACTTTTGGTATCATTCAACTTCATCAATTTCCATCTTTAAGGACTTGTTTAAGGAAATGGTTCAAAGTTCATGGAAGATATAGATTTGTCGCACTGTATCTCATTTGTGCCATATTGCATAGTAGGAATGCACTTATTTTTTTAGAATAAATATCCAGCATTAAGGGAGGATGTTATTATAACAACTGCATACTTTAAGGAGTTCGGATCAACCAAAATGGGTAGCAAGCATAGAATTATCATAAGAAAAGACATTTGGCATAAATTTCATATGGGTTTGTTCGATAGTGCAAGATGTTGGAGGAATTGTAGCTGCAGGTTGTTAGTGTCGGTATCTTCATCCCTCCATCAGTGATCAAATTCTCTTATTGCATTGCATGTTAGGTGTCTCATCCGATCAGCTGCATTCTATTAGGGTCATGGATCATCTGATGGTAGTGGCATATTATACATTCTCCCTCATGTTCTTTACCTGCTGGCCCATTTTCATACATCTAGATCATGTGCAATCATCTTTTGTCTTTAAATCTGCAACAATCATTTTTAGGGTTTTAGGTATCATTAGGTCTAGTGTTTCATCAATAAGGTATTGAAAATGCTCAATAATGGTTAGCATGTGCATGAGGAGGTCAAAGAAAGTCTCAGCAACAATAATTTCAAAAATCGCATGCTCAGTGATTGATTTTTTCTCAAAACCCTGTTTTGAGGAAGAACAGAGTTCTTTATGTTTCATGTAATTTCTTTTTATCTATATGTAATAATTTCAAAGGCAGCCCTGGTCACCTTGCCAAACCTCTGCAAATCCAATTCCTACAAAAGAAACAAAATGTCAAAGCATTTAGTCCATCAAAGGAAAAAAGTAAAGCAAACTACCCAAAACAAAGTTTCAAAAAGCAAGTGAAAATCAAACGTTAGGAAACTAGGTTTCCTTGAGTCAAAAATTAAATCCATTGCTATATAAAGTGTACTCATATCAAAGAGGTTCATTTGCATGCCAAAAGTGAAGGAGATCAAGTGCATTTGTGTTTTTGAAGCCACGAGAGCGATTTTGCTGTCAAAGGGTGAAAAATTCCCGGCGCGGTGCACCTGGGCTAAGGTGCGGCGAACCAAGCCCACGCGGCACACACAGAGCTCAGTCCACATTGAAATTTTGTACTAGTCTGACAGATTAAGCCAACGTGGTGCACTTGTGAGCTGGCAAAGTGCACTAGTCAACAACACACGAAATTCATCCAAACACCTCCTCCAAACTTCCGAATCACCAATTCCTCAATGCACAAGTAAGTTGACATTCCCATAAGGCCAATCCATGAGATTGCTTCAGTATTTATAGTGATTTAATAGGGAGATATTGAAACCCTATTTCCTTGCTAGCTTGTTAAAAACAAAACTACCTAGGGTTTACAAATCACTGTTTTTGCTACTAAATCTTACCCCTACCATTTCCATTTCCTCGTTACATTTCATTCACCTATTTTCTCCCTCCCTTTTCATTCATACTTACCTATTCCTAATTTTCCATATCCCTAAAACTTCTAACCCTAATCCCTAAATCTCATTACCCCAAACCTTAATTGATATCCCTAAACCCTAAATATCATTCCCAAACCTTTCCATTTTCCCTTACCCTACAAATAGCATCCCCAATCCCTCATACACAACCCCTCCACACTCCTTATCATCAAACCCTTTCTTTTAGTAGAAAATACCCATTGACACTATAGAATCTCTTCATACTCATCTAGTAAACTCAAGCATTGGGAAACATGGAGTCAGATTCTTCTTATCACAAAAATGAGGAAACAACCAGTGACTCTTCCAGAGGAATTCATGCACCAAGGAGACCTCACAAGAATGGAAAACATAACCGAGAGGAGCCTACTTCACTTGCTGAGCTGTTGGCTTGTCCTCTTGCTGTCACATGCTTTCAACATCAATATTCTTACCAATTTTGTGAGATGGTGGAAAGAGTCAAATACCATCATGAGCTTGCTAAACTGTTTGTACTCTATCTTCACAATGGCCAAGTCAATTTAGCAGGTGTGACATTCACCTTGACACCCGAGACTATAGCTCAAGCAACTGGTATTCCAAATGTAGGTGAGCAGTGGAATAAGGGGTAGCTAGTAGACATGGAACTTTATGAGCCTTATATCAAGGTTGGTTTTCAGAGGTAGATTAGTAGAATTTTCCCTTTCAGGTACCTTCAAGACATGTATGCTCCATTAATGAAGCTCATAATTAAATATTTCAGCTATGAGGGCAGATTTTCTTGCCTGTATGCCTACCACATCAGATTGTTGATGCACTTCACTAAGGTGAGAATGATGAACCTCCCCTATTTTATTTGTCGAAATATTGAGAAGATGACCACATTGGTTCAAAGGAAGCCTCCTCATCAGTAGTCTAACAACATCTGTCACTTTGCACTAATCAAAATTATGGTTTTGCATTAGCTCAGTTTACTGAATGTTTCATGAGAATATTTCATTCTACATGAGGTCTTCACATGTCCACAAGTGCCCCCATCAATTTTTCATGAGGCAGGAGATCCTTCGCATTGGCAAGAGGTGCATGAGACTCAAACCACCAATATGTTAGTGTTTGTCACTTACCAAAACGGCACAAGGAGATTGTTTGCAGCAAAAAAATGAGTACTATCTCCACCCAGGGTAGAAGGGGTCTCGTTCCCTTGAACAACAAAGTAGGTACAGGACAAGGGTAAGCAACCATTGCATGATGACGGGCCTTCAAAAGGTCAAGAGAGAGATTTCATTCTCATTCAGGATGATGACATTGATTTGGGCTCCCAAAGCTCAAAGCACAAAGAAATCATTCAAGAGCAGCAAGATGACATTAATGATTTGTCTCTCAACCTAGAAAGAGCCAAGTGGATAATCAACTATCTAGAGCAAAGGAACAAACAATTAGAGAATCAGCAAACAACCATGGAGTTCCAGAACATAAGAGAAAACTAGCAAGCTGCTAAAAGGAGGAAAGTCAAGTTGACACCACTTGAACAAGAAATTGAAATTGAACATGAACCTTCGCTTGAGAGGGAAAATATGCACTTGGAAAGATGCTAGAGAAGGCCAACAGAGAGGAAAAGATGCCGAGGCACATGGCCTACCACTACTTGGCGAGAAACAAGGTGTGCAAAGCAAGAATCAGGATTTTGAAGGCCAAGTTGAAGAAAGCATTGAAGAAGAGAAAGGAGAAATATAGACTCCAGATCTTGGCTGAGGCTTCCTTAGCCCAACATAGCACTTAATAAAGGACACTCACCCCAAATTTCAAGAAATTTGGGAAACGTTTTGTAAATTTTGAATTTTTGGCCAAAAAAACAAAATTTTCTACCTGGTGTGCGGTGCCACCTAGCGCACACTTTTGCCAAGGTCCTCCTTTCAAGGAAAACTCAACAACTTTGGATTCCTCATGGAAAAATATGAATGCCCTAAAATGGGCAAGAAATTTTGACAAGTTTGAACTTCCAAAAGGGTCAAAAACACCTCAAAAATGACATTTCTGCCACTTTTTGGCCACACACGAAGCAGTGTTGGGCGAACTCATTTTTGGAGGGGAAAATGGAGACCAAACTCAAAATTTCCACTGGTTCTAGATAGCAAACAGGTAGACCTTTCCAACAAGCCCACTTGGAGAAACTTTTGTGCATGGGAAGGCCTCCAAAATCAGCTCCAAAATAGCGCGGTGTATAGGGACAGGAAGACGGCGCACAGGTTGAAATTTTGTCATTTTGGCCAAAAAAACTTTATTTTTTTCGCCTTGTTTCTTCTCAATTTGACTTTTCTCTTTCTAATAGTCAAAATCATGATGTAATTTGATGTCATGTGATGGATTTTGATGTAAACATGTTAAATTTTCACTCATAAAGGTAGATTCATCATGAAAAGGTTGTTTGCAACTGAATGAATCAGTTTCCTAGTTTTTAGAGGCAAGTTGTTCCACTGCCTACTTTTCAGTTCTCAGTTTAGATCTTGCTGAAACAGCTCCTAAACTTATGAACTCGACCCTTAAAGGCTATGATGAGTTGTTTGTTGCCTATATCTGGTAGTTTTTCAGTCATTAGCAAAGGTTGGACTCTTGTGAAAGTTTTTGAGCAGCATGGTACATTCATCTATGCAATTTGGCAAAGGAATAGACCAAGGTTTGCAGCTCTTTATGGGATTCTTGTGGCAACTTGATTTGTTATTGTTTTTCCTTCTATAATTACTAGTTCACATGTGTTTATGTATGCCATCATCTCTCTCTATTGATCTTAATTAAATGAAACAAGGATAAAGGTAGAATTCATTGATATTCCAGTGCTCTACCTAGGGTTTGTTTAGTTATTTATGTTTTCAGATGTTTCAAGAAGATCCCTTAGAATTTCATGCCCTCTTAAAGCCCTCACTAGTCTAAAAGCTCTCCATCTCACTCAATTTGAAGTACTAAGCCATTTGCCTACCTCGCCCCATAGAGATCTCTGCAAGACTGTGTCCATTCCCCAGACCCAAATCTGCCTTTCACATTTGAGCCAACAAAACAAAATTAAATTCAATCAAAATCCTTTGAGCAGATACCTAGCCTAAAATTAGTCTTTACATTAGTCATCTCAAGCTTTGGTGATATATTTTACTAAGATTGACAAGGAGAGAGCCCTCTCCTGACCTGGTAGGGCTCGCTTCTAGGTTAAGCATGGTTTGATGTTACCCTAGATCTTGCCTTTCTCAGCCTGAGGTAGATTTAGGCCCTAACATATTGGCAGTTCCAGTGCGGACGAGATTATTTGTTTGTTAGTGTTTTTTGTTTTATAAACTACAGACGGATCCTGAATTTATTCCAGGTAGCCTTCGAACTGCACATTGCTTTGCGAGTGCATAAGTAGATAAAAGCTACTTGAGTCAATCTCTGGTCTACTCTTATAAACTGAACATTTGACTTGCAAATTTCCCCAGTACATCAGATAATTCTATACTTTTGGATGATGAGTTTAGAATTTGATAGGCTGAACAAGTTAATGTCCATTTGATTTTTGGGAATAATTCAACACACTGGCTTCCAGAAGCTACACCAGAGCAAATCCTAAGCCTGATCCACCTCCTATGTATGAAAACCCAAATCTTATTCTGAGAATTCTTTGACAAGAAAGTTTTGTGATTCCTATGTTTAGATCTCATTCATGCCCGGTTGATTTTGAATATCTTGAAGATCTTGAGTTTGACAAACATTTTAATCTATCGTTGTTTGAAACTAATTCTGAAAGTGGTGTCGGTTGTACTGTCCTAAATCCAGAGTTTGTCAAAGATTTTGAAACTAAAAAGGCCAATAGATGAATTGACGATTATATCTTGAATCTTCAAACGTCCATTGTGGCTACAAACATTCCCAAATTCTTAGAGTCTGCATCTGCAACTCTTGGGTCATCTAGTATTCCATCTAGTTCATAAATTCCTACTGAAACGCCTTTTATTCCCACCATTCCTGTGCAGCCTTCCATCTCTGATTAGAAATCTCTAGTGTTGTCATCTCCATCCACTCCTTCTACACTTCAAACATAAAAAATTTCTTCACCCCCATCAACACTTCATACACCGGCCACATCAGTTTCTCCAACTCCTCCTACATCCCCAAGGCTAGTCGTAAATCCACCTCAAGCAATGGCTGCTAGATATGCACATCTCGTTCTACCACAAAATTTGGATGCCATGCCCGTTGATTATCAAAGAAAAATTCCATTGTTTGACAGTACCCCTCAAGGTATCACAGCTCAGCGACATGTTGATCAAATGGGTGATTTCTTTGATCTCCACGAGATCGATGCAGAGAAAGTAACAATGAGATTGCTTGTGCAAACTTTTGGAGGTGAGGTCAGAAAGTGGTTTAGGGCATTGCCGGCTAGAACAATCAATTGATTAGAATCACTTCAAACACAATTTTTTGATCGCTGGGAGGTAAACAAGAATCCTCTTCAAGTTCTTTTTGAATATGAGAACATTAAGAGGAATGTTGGTGAGACTGTTCAAGATTATTGTATTAGATTCAATTTTGTTTACAATGTAATTCCTGCTGATATAAATCCACCTATGGGGCTGGATTTGATTAAGTTTCCTGATGGTTTCGATCCTAATATGGCCTATCAATTGAGAGAAAGAGATTCATCCACTTTGGAAGACATGCGGAAAATTGCAGTCAGCGTTGAAGCAAATCTGCTTGCCAAGAGAGCTAGAGCAAAGGTTGAAAAGAAGGTAACCATAAAGGAAGAAGGTTCTTCCTCAGATCATTTGCTTCACAAGATTGAGAAGATGTTTGATAGGTTTACAATTGCTCATAATCCTAAAACACAAGTCAGAAATCCAAACTTTCATGGTCAGCAACAACCACAATTCAGAATCAAGGAACGAGAACAAAGAGTGCAAGACCAAACAACACAGCAGCAGGTGAAGACACCCTTACAGTAGAATTTTGTACATGGTCTGGAATTAGATGATGAGGAGAACCTAATTGGAGAGGAGAATCATTTCTTTACCCCTGATGATCTGCCCACTCATATCACAGAAGATGAGTATTCAGAAAGCCCAGCTGTACAAAGGGATGAACATTTCATCTTGGCACATGAAACAATTCTTGAAGAAGAGTCTGTTGAATATCAGAGGGGATATATGAATGCTTTAACAGCCCAGCAGTGACAATATTCACTAAGGACTAGAGAGGTACCCATAAATCCAATTCAAAAGAGGAAGGATGTGATACCACCAAATATTGATTATCCCATTGTGCAGAAAAAGCGAAAGGAGACAGCTGATCCTACCACCAGCAAAACACAATCAGCAAATGAAAGATCAAATCACTCAAGTGTATCAAAGGAGAAAACTAAAAATAAGGATGCTTCAGTCAAAGAGGTAGAGAAAACTTCAGTTTCTAGCTTAGAAAATGAAATTGCTAAGTTAAAAGTGTCTATACCTTCGACTGAGTTGATGAAGAATAACAACTATAAAGGTCATGTGTCAAAGATCTTGAATTTAGATCCGTTATCTGATATGGTAAATGTGGAGGATGACCAACCTGAGCTGATCTTTGGTCCAACATTAGAAGGTCAGTCACAGGATAGTCATGTAGCTCCTTTTACATTAGCCTTATTTTCCATGACTATGTATTGCATAATGCTATGTTTGATTTAGAAGCCTCTCATAATCTCATGCCTAAGGCAATCATGGAGAAATTGGGTTTGGATATCACTAGAAAGTATCATGGCCTATATTCCTTTGATTCTGGTCGAGTAAGATGCATTGGTCTTATTAAATATTTGGTCATCAGTTTGGATCAGATTCCAGCAAAAAATGTTTTGATTGATGTGGTTGTTGCTGATATTCCTTCTAGATTCGGCATGCTTCTTTCCAGATCTTGGGGAGCAAAACCTAAAGGAACATTGCAACTTGATTTCTCCTATGCTACTATTGCCGTGTTTGGTCAATTAAGGAAATTATATCGGGAGCAAAAGATGAAGTGCATGATCACTAGCAGGGAGAAACCAGTAAATCATCCAATCAACTATGTACATACTAATTTTGAATCATTTTTTCTATTTTCTGATAGTTTTAATGATGTAAATAGCCAATTAGTTGAAGTAGAAGACATTCCAGAGATCACTGAAAATTTCAGAGATGTATTAAAGCAAGAAAGACAAAGACTTGATAGTACTGCTGAGCAATTAGCCTTCTGACAACAGCAAAATATTGATGGACAACAAGAGAAAGTCGAAGGGCAAATAGAATTTCAGCACTTGGAAGAGGATGAAGCCGGTTTGTGGAGCATGGATTTTGATGGCGCAGTAGGAAAGGAAGGTGCTAGAATTGGCATTTGGATATGCAACCCTGTTTTCTCACCAAACAAAGCGCCAATTAATGTAAGGGTTTGCTCGTATAAATTGGCTTTTGATTGTTCAAATAATGAGGCTGAATATGATGTTTTAATTGCTGGTTTGAAAATCCTTAAAAAGTTAAATGCTAAAAGAATTTCAGTGTATGGTGACTTCGAGTTAGTTATCAAGCAAGTGAAAGGGGAATACCAAGCTAAGCATCCTCGAATGTGGGCATACCAGAATGCGGTATTAGATATCTTGAGATTGTTTCCAGATTACACTTTGACATGTGTCCCTTGTGTATAGAATGTTATTATAGATTCAATTGCAACAGCGGTAAGTAATTTGAAATTTTCGATGAATTCAAACAATAAGTTTGAAATTCATGTGAAACATCACCCGACTATCCCTAATAATCAAAGGTATTGGCAGGTGTTTCAAGATGATAAAGAGATCAAAGAATTTCTTCAAAATGAAGGCAAGTTCAAAGACACTTCTATAGATGGGGAGCATGATGATGGTGAGGTAGATATGGAAGTAAATCAGATGCAAGTTTTGTAGCTGAAGGACAATGTCATTCCTAAAGGTCTAATACCTTTAGAGGAGTTGTTTGATCAAGATGATGTAGCCGAAAAGCCGACCTTGCTGCCGACCAAGAAAGGGGTTGAGGATGTGAACATTGGATCAACAGAAAATCCTAAAATGGTGAAGTTATCAAAAGCATTGCCTCCACAAGTAAAAGCAAAGTACATCAATTTATTATCATCATTTACTGATGTATTTGCATGGGACTATTGAGATTTGAAGGCATATGATAAGAGCATAATTCAGCACATAATTCCGATCAAGCCAAATCAAAATCCATTTCAATAGAAGCTAAGAAGAATAAATCCAAAGCTACTACCCTCAATAGACAAGGAAGTGAATCGATTGTACAAAGCTGATATAATCATCCGCATAAGATTGTCATATTGGATTTCTAATTTGGTGCCCGTGCACAAGAAAACAAGTGAGATTCGATTATGTATTGATTTCAAAAATCTGAATAAAGTATCTTTGAAAGATAAATACCCATTGCCCAAGATGGATCACATACTTCAAAGAATAGTTGGAGCATCTTGCATGTCACTACTTGATCAGTATTCTGGTTATAATCAAATTCTGGTCCATGAGGATGATAGGGACAAAATAGCATTCACCACTCCGTGGGGGAAATTCCATCATGCCAAGATGTTGTTCGGATTAAAGAATGCTTATGTGAGCTTTCAATGGCTATGGATATTGCATTTGCTAATGAAAAAGATGTAGTTTTAGTTGTTTATCCTGATGATTTGACAGCTCTTTCTAATTCAGATGAAGAGAACTTTTATCATTTGAAGATTGTATTTCAATAGTGTACAAAGTATGGCATATCTCTCAATCCAAAGAAGAGTTTATTTGCCATGGATGAAGGCAAGCTTCTTGGTCATATCATATCCAAGGAGGGAATCTGCATCGATCCAGCTCGAGTGGAAGCCATTCAAAAGATTGATTTTCCACGAAGTAAAAAAGAGATCCAGGCATTCAATAGTAAGATGAATTTCTTACATCATTTTGTGCCCAATCTTGCCGAACATTTGAGGGAAATCACAAACATGTTAAAGAAATATAGTTTAGTGAAGTGGACCGAGGAAGCGATTAAGTCTTTTAATTTGGTAAAGTTGGCCCTTTCCTCAGCTCTGGTTCTGATCAGCCCAGATTATACTCAAGATTTCATTTTGTTTTCATTTTCTTTGGATCATACTATGGCAGTAGTCTTAATGCAGAAAGGAGACCAGCTTGAGAAACCAATTGTTTCTTTCAGAAGAACCATAATAGATGCAGATTTAAAGTATAATATTATTGAAAAGCAAGCTCTTGCTTTGGTAAAGGCATTGAAATATTTTTGAGTTTATATTCTACATTCTCACATCCTCACTTATGTCCCTAACGCTGCCATTAAAGATGTCTTAGTGCAAACAGATCTAGAAGGGAGACGAGGCAAATGGATCGCTGCTTTGTTAGAATATGACGTGGAGATCAAACCCAAAAACCTCATCAAAGGACAAGGGTTGGCCAAGCTAATGGCGGAGTCAAATTTGCATGCCTTGGACATTAATCTCATTGCTGCTATGTTTGAGGAAGATGAAGAAAGTTCGCTTGTTTAGGTATCAGAAATTTTTCTTCTTTCTCCTTGGTATTCAGACATTGTTTATGTGCTCCAACATCTGTCACCACCACCTGGAATGGCTAAGAACAAAAGTAGGACCCTAAAATTAAAGGTTGCCAAGTTTTGTATAATGAATGATGCACTTTATTTGAAAGATGCCATCGGTGTCTTGCTCAATTGTTTGGGTGAAGAAGAGGCAAAAAAGGTCATGGAAGAATTTCACAAGGGAGATTGTGGAGGTCATCTATTTTGGAAGACAACAACCAATAAAATTTTGAGAGCAGGATATTATTGACCAACCCTCTTTGCTGATATGTACAAAACTGTTACAAGCTACCACAAATGTTAGATTTTTCAAGATAGGAGAAAATTACAGCCCTTACCACTCAAGCCGATTGAAGTAAGTACTCCATTTTAGCAACGGGGTTTGGACTTCATTGGTGAGATCCATCCTACTTCTTCAGCACGACACAATTGGATCTTCACAGCAACAGACTATTTCGCTAAATGAATTGAGGTGATTCCCACTAGGCAGGCCACTGATTCAGTAATCAATCAATTTCTTGAAAGCAATATTTTGTCCTGTTTTGGTTGCCCAAACAGGCTGATCACTAATAATGCAGTAGATTTTAAATCTAAAAGAATGATTGAATTTTGTAATAAATATCAAATTACCTTGGGGCACTCAACTACATATTATCCACAAGGTAATGGATTGGTGGAATCCTCAAATAAATCATTGGTCAAGATTATCAAAAAGCTGTTGGAAACGAGCAAGAAGATTTGGCACAAAAAGCTTATTAATGCACTTTGGGCAGACAAAGTAAGTCAAAAGAAATCTATAGGCATGTCCCCTTCCAAGCTCGTGTATGGTGTTGACACGGTATTCTTGACCTCTCTCACAGCCCCGGTGGTTAAACTTCTGCAAGAAGTTGGCAGCAAGGATGATCATTTGCAATGGAGAATCAAACAAATGATCCATTTATAACAGACTAGAGAGGAGGTTTTTCAGAATAGTTTCAAGTTGCAAGAGAGAATCAAGAAAATATATGATCGAAAGGTAAAGGCGGACAAGTTTCAAATAGAAGACATAGTGCTGAAATGGGATGCTCGAAATGAAGACAAAGGTAAGCATGGCAAGTTTGAGAATCTATGGAAAGGTCCATTCAAAATTGCTGCATATCAGGACGATAATGTTTTCCTATTGAAACAAATGACTGGAAAAGATTGTCCAGGTGGGACAGTCAACGGGCGACTAGTCAAACAGTACTATCTCTGAAATTTTTTCTATTGTCATATGTATCATTGTACATACCATTTTATTTCCTTCATTGCAAGTGTGTACTATTATCATTCATTTAGTTTAGGGCCTGAAGTGAAGGCTATAAAACTGAAGGTTTGATTTCAGTTTTGGTTTGGATTGTTTGAGTCAAGTCTTTTAGTTGATTTCAGCCATGAAATTGAGTTAGTTTTGAGTTGGATTTCAGTCCTGAAATTGTGTCAAGATATTGGTTTTGGTTTGTCAAAGTTATTGACTCCATAGCCCAATGGAAGAAGGCACTATCTTCTTTCCAAAGGTATATAGTTCTTGGCACCTCCAAGAGCTACCATCCCCATTGGAGCCAATGTTAGTGTCAGTATCTTCATCGCTCCATTAGTCGTCAAATTCTCTTGTTGCATTGTATGTTAGGTGTCTCAACCGAACAGCTACATTCCATTAGGGTCATGGATCGTCTGATGGTAGTGGCATATTATACATTTTCCCTCTTGTTCTTTACCTGCTGGTCCATTTTCATACATCTAGATCATCTACAACCATCTTTTGTCTTTAAATTGGAACAATCACTTTTAGGGTTTTAGGTATCATTACGTCTAGGGTTTCATCAATAAGGTATTGAAAGCACTAAATAATGGTCAGCAGGCACATGAGGAGGTCAAATAAAATCTCAGCAACAATAATTTCAAAAATCACATGCTTAGTGATTGATTTTTCCTCAAAACCCTATTTTGAGGAAAAAACATAGTTTTTTATGTTTCATGTACTAAATTTCATGTAATTTCATTTTCTCTATATGTAATAATTTCAGAGGCAGCGTTGGTCACCTTGCCAAACCTCTCCAACTCCAATTCCTACAAAAGAAACAAAATTTCAAAGCATTTAGTCCATCAAAGACAAAAAGTAAAGAAAACTGCCCAAAACAGAGCTTCAAAAAGCAAGTGAGAATCAAACATTAGGAAAGTGGGCTTTCTTGAGTCAAAAGTTAAAGCCATTGCTATATAAAGTGTATTTATATAAAAGAGGTTCATTTGCAT
This sequence comes from Pinus taeda, assembly GCA_000404065.3. NCBI lineage: Eukaryota > Viridiplantae > Streptophyta > Pinopsida > Pinales > Pinaceae > Pinus > Pinus taeda. The sequence goes on from APFE031290703.1 coordinate 125,728, forward strand.
GCCAAAAGTGAAGGAGAGCAAGTGCATTTGTGTTTTTGAAGCCAAGGGAGCGATTTTGTTGTCAAAGTGTGAGAAATTCGAGGTGCAGCGCACTGAGCCCGTGGGATGCACACAGAGCGTAGTCCATGTTGAAATTTTTTACAGGCACAATGCACTGAGCCAATGTGGCGCACCTCTAAGCTGGCACGGTGCACTAGTCAATAGCACCCGAAATTCATCCAAACGCCTCCTCCAAACTTCCAAATTACCAATTCCTCATTGCACAAGTAAGTTGACATTCCCATATGGCCAATCCATGAGTTTGCTTCAATATTTATAGTGATATAATAGGGACATATTGAAACCCTAGTTCCTTGCATGGTTTGTTAAAAACAAAACTGCCTAGGGTTTACAAATCACTGTTTTTGCTGCTAAATCTCACCCCTACCATTTTCGCTCCCTCGCTACATTTCATTCAACTATTTTCTCCCTCCCTTTTCATTCATACTTACATATGCCCAATTTCGCATATCCCTAAAACTACTAGCCCTAATCCCTAAATCTCATTACACCAAACCTTAATTGATATCCCTAAACCTTAAATATCATTCCCAAACCTTTCCATTTTCCCTTACCCTGGAAACAACATCCCCAGTCCCTCATACACAGTCCCTCCATAGTCCATATCATCAAAGCCTTTCTTTTAGCAGCAAATACCCATTGACACTATAAAATCTCTTCATACTCATCTAGTAAACTCAAGCATTGGGAAACATGGAGTCAGATTCTTCTTATGACAGAAATCAGGAAACAATCATTGACTCTTCCAGAAAAATTCATGCACCAAGGAGATCTCACAAGAGTGGAAACCATAATCGGGAGGAGCCTACTTCACTTGTCGAGCTGTTGGCTTGTCCTCTTGCTGTCACATGCTTCCAACATCAAAATTGTTACCAATTTTGTGAGATGGTGGAAAGAGTCAAATACCATCATGAGCTTGCCAAACTGTTTGTACTCCATCTTCACAATGGCCAAGTCAATTTAGCAAGTGTGACATTCACCTTGACACCTCAGACTATAGCTCAAGCAAACATTATTCCAAATGTAGGTGAGGAGTAGAATAAGGGGTAGCTAGTAGACAGGGAACATTATGAGCCTTATATCAAGGTTGGTTTTCAAAGGCAGATTAGTAGAGTTTTCCCTTTCAGGTACCTTCAAGACACATATGCTCCATTAATGAAGCTCATAATTAAATATCTCATCTGTGACGACACATTTTCTCACCTGTATGCCTACAACATCAGATTGTTGATGCACTTCACTAGGGTGCGAATGATGAAGCTCCCCTATTTTATTTGCTGCAACATTGAGAACATGACCACACTGGTTCAAAGGAAGCCTCTTCATCAACAATATAACAACATCTATCACTTTGCACTAATCAAAATTTTGGTTTTGCATCAGCTCAGTTTACTGAATGTTTCATGGCAAGATTTCATTTGACATGAGGTCTTCACACGTCCACAAGTGCCTGCATCAATTTTTCATGACGTAGGAGATCCTTCACATTGGCAAGAGGTGCATGAGACTCAAACGACCAGTGTGCCAGCGTTCGCGACTTACCAAAAGGGCACAAGGAGATTATTTGCAGCAGCAAAACGAGTACTATCACCACCGTGAGTGGAAGGGGTCTCCTTTCCTTCAACAACAAAGTAGGTACAGGACAAGGGTAAGTAGCCATTACAGGATGAGGGGTGTTTAGAAGTTCAAGAGAGAGATTTCATTCTCATTCAGGATGATGACACTGATTTGGGCAACCAAAGCTCAAATCTCAAGGAGATCTTTCAGGAGCAGCAAGATGACATTCATGATTTGTCTCTCAACCTGCAAAGATCCAAGTGGATAATCAACTATCTAGAGCAAAAGAACAAATACTTAGAGGATCAACAAACAACCATGGAGCTCCATAACATAAGAGAAAACTGGCAAGCTTCCAAGAGGAGGAAAGTCAAGTTGACACCACTTGAAGAAGAAATTGAAGTTGATCATGAATCTTGGCTTGAGAGGGAAAATATGCACTTGGAAAAGATGCTAGAGAAGGCCAATAGAGAGAAAAATATGTTGAGGGACATGGCCTACCACTACTTGGTGAGAAACAAGGTGTGCAAAGCAAGAATCAGGATTTTGAAGGCCAAGTTGAAGAAAGCATTGAAGAAGAGAAAAGAGGAAGATAGACTCTAGATCTTGGTTGAGACTTCCTTAGCCCAATATAGCACTTAATGAAGGAAAATATCCCCAAATTTCAAGAAATTTGGAAAACGTTTTGCAAATTTTGAATTTTTGGCCTAAAAAACAGGTTTTTCTACCTGGTGCACTGTGACACCTACCGCACGCTTTTGCTAGGGATCTCATTTTGAGGAAAAATCAGCATTTTTCAATTCCTCATGGAAAAATATGAATTCCCTTACATGGGCAAGAAACTCTGACAAGTTTTGAGCTTCCAAAAGGGTCAAAAACACCTCAAAAATGACTTTTCTACTGCTTTTTGGCCACAGAAGAATCAGTGTTGGGAGAACTCATTTTTGGAGGGGCAAATGGAAACAAAATTTAGAAATTATACTTGTTCTGGATAGTAAATAGGTAGACCTTTCCAACAAGCCCACTTGGAGCAAATTTGGTGTATGGGAAGGCCTCCAAAAGTAGCTCCAAATTAACGCAACACACAGGGACAAGAGCGCGACGCACATGATAAAATTTTGTCATTTTGGCCAGAAAACTCTGTTTTTTTCACCTAGTTTCCTCTCAGTTTGATTTTTATCTTTCTAATAGTCGAACCCATGATGTAATTTGATATCAATTGATGGATTTTGATGTAAATATGTTAAATTTTCACTCATAGAGGTAGATTCATCATGAAAAGGTAGTTTGCAACTGAATGAATCAGTTTCCTAGTTTTTAGAGGCAAGCTGTTCCATTGCCTACTTTTTAGTTCTCAGTTTAGATCTTGTTGAAACACCTCCTAAAATTATGAACTTGAACCCTAAAGGCTATGATGAATTGTTTATTGCTTATATCTAGTATTTTTTCAGTCATTGGCAAAGGTTGGACTCTTGTGAAAGCTTTTGAGCAGCATTGTACATTCATCTCTATAGTTTGGCAAAGGAATAGACCAGGGTTTGCAGCACTTTGTGGGATTCTTGTGGCTACTTGATTTGGTATTGTTTTTCCTTTCGTAATTACAAGTTTACATGTGTTTATGTATGCCATCATCTTTCTCTGTTCATCTTAACTAAATGAAACAATGATAAAGGTAGAATTCATTTATATTGCAGTGCTCTACCTAGGGTTTGTTTAGTTATTTATGTTTTTAGCTATTTGAAGAGGATCCCTGAGACTTCCATGCCCTCTTAAACCCCTCACCAGTCTAAAAGCTCTCCATCTCACTCAATTTGAAGTACTAAGAAATTTTCCTACCTCGTCCCATAGAGATCTTTGCAAGACTGTGTCCATTCCTCGGACCCAAATTTGCCTTTCACATTTGAGCCAGCAAAAAAAAATTAAATTCAATCAAAATCCCTTGATCACACACCTAGCCTAAAATTAGTCTTTACATTAGTCATCTCAAGCTTTAGTGATATATTTTACTGAGATTGACAAGGAGAGAGCCCTCTCCCGACATGGTAGGGCTAGCTACCAGGTTAAGCGTGGTTTGATGTTACCCTAGATCTCACCTTTCTCAGCCTGAGGTAGATTTAGGCCCTAACACAGGACATACTTTGTCATGGAGCCAAAAAACTACTATCAAATTTGGTGGGACGGGGGCCAAGGCATGAATAGCAAGGCAAAGATTGTTGCATTGTGGGGAGTTGCCATAGAGCCAGATAACTACTATCACTTTTACTGGGAAGGGGACCAAGGCATGAATAGCAAGGCAGAGGTTGTTGCACTATGGAGAGTGTTGACTGCAGCCAAATGGTTGGGATTGAAGAGCATACAGTTATATGGGAATGCTAAAGGAACCATTGATTGGATTAAAGGCCATAATCACTTTAATCCACCAATATTAAAAAATTGGATGAAGCGCATCAATTGATGTACTTTCTACAACATCAATTTTGATCACATGTATAAGGAACATCAGGCAACTGATTTATTATCCAAAAGAGGAATTGACAAGGCTCCTGGTAAGTTTTTCTTCTGTGTATTCGAGCAAGGTGTCAAGACAAATGCCAACAATGTTAAATTTTCAAAGATATAGGAGACAATATGTTAGGTATTACCTCACGTGCAATGCATGGGACAAATATTATTGTAAAATTTTGATTTCATTTTTTGGGTTATGGATTATGGAGGATGGTTACATAACTCTAGAAAATAGAAGGAATAGCTATTGTAAAAAAAAAAGAGATAGAAAGCCCTTTTTACTGTGTCTTGTGTTGTTTTTTTTTTTTAATGATGATGTAGACAAAGACTCAAAAACTATACTATCTATATTATATGTTTTATTAATATAATACAAAAACGTTTTTTTCTGTTAGAAAAACATATATTGGTTGCCGTCAGTATGAGCCAACATCCTAGTGTGTGCCCTCTTCTAATCTTGCCACCCTCGCATGCAGATTAGTTGGAAGACACAATGATGAGTTTGGTTATCGGTCTGAGAAGGAACTATGCCTATCATGTTAATTCTCTCCTCTCATTCGGTAGGGTACCCATTCATAGCAATGCATTAGTTGTGTCGGTGTTGGAATGTTCTTATTACAGTTGGATTAGGGTTCAGGTTTACCTAGCCTCCTTAATTCATAGAGTGGTCATGGTTATTACAACGACCCCCTAGCCTTAGAGTGTTAATTATAACCTTCAATCGACTCTGATGGTGCCTCATTTTCATCAATTCTAGCCTAGCAGATAGTGAAAGGAGCTTGATTCAATTTCACCCCACTGTGCATGATTATCATTGCCCGGAAAGCAAGAGGGGTCTCGGCTCGTGGCTTGCAAGAAAAGGAATTACTATATCTACCCTACAGCACATAGAAGCTCAACTAGTTGGGGTTTCGATCTCAGGAATGGAAACTTAAATCAATTGGCTCCTGCTAAATTTTCACCTTGGCCCTCAAGCAAATTGGCGTCTCGAATGGAGGCAGCGATTCAGTGGAAATCTCTCGGGCCGACGCAACATTTTCATGATCAAGATCAACTCAAGATGTTGACTAGATGCACAAAACCAATTTTTGGCCGCAAAATTTTCAATGATAGCGCAACGCTAGGCCACTCTGAGCTTACCAACTCCCCACTTTCCAATGACATCCGGCTAGTCAAAATTCTTATTGCATATTTTATCACATAGTTCCTCTGTATGGCTATATATTTTTGTTATAAATATATTCTGAGTGGCCTATCTAAGAAGAGCCATATAATTTGTAATCAGCAGTGTACAGGGTTTAGCCTTAGTTTTCAGTTCTTTTTGATAGACATAATAGTTAAAGAAAAGCAATTGCAATATAAAGAAGCTAAACATGTATTATTAGTCTTTGTCGTCTCAGCATGGACTATAGTAATCGGAAAGAGAACTTCAGCATTATTAGTGCTACTTTTACTCTTTGTGATCCAAGTGGATGTTGGTGGCCACCCACCTGTCCCATTTGGACCCCTGCAATTGTCTCTTTCAGTTTTTTCAGTTTCCTAAATTGTAGCGCAGTTTACTATTTTCAGTAGTTTTTCGAGTCCTGAACTTCTGGAGCCATTTTGAGGCCCTAAATGATGTTTTCTGGGAAATATGGGGGTAACATATGGACCAATGTTGCCCTTACCAAAGTGGTAGTTCTCGGATAGATCTTTCTAACGAGCTATCATACCCGTCAAACGAAGATCGTATGCCAATGTTACGACCCTGGGAAATTGATGTACCGGGTTACCCAAACGGGGCCCACAATTTGGCATTTCATCTTCTAGGGTTAGGTTTTGGGATGTGAAGGGTTTTCTATTGCTTCTCAACAATAAATAGGCCTTCGATCCTCATTGTAACACAGTTCAGAGACATGTAGCCACCACATCTCTTCTCAGAGATAAGCTACCATCGCCCTAGCTGGTTTATTTCCAACTCTGTTTGTAAGCATATTTCAGTATTTTCCACTAATGAAATGAAGCATTATTTCCACTGCATCTTTGTGTATATGGTTATCTCTGTATTTTGTTGCATTCCTGTTTAAGTTTGGATCAGTGGTATCAGAGTGGTCTGCTTTTTCTCTGTTTTTCTTTACATGTCCCCAATGAGGTCGCGATATAAGGAGTTAGGGATTGAACTGGTCAAACCATTCCAAGACCAGCCTCGCAAATCCCAATGACCTCCCATGGCAGATGAGAAGAAAGACGAAGGGGCAAGAGATCCTATCAAAATCTTGCTCGAAGAAGCCCTCGAGCGACAAAGGAACACAATGATGGACAACTTTGCGCAGATCCTTTAGCGGCTACCCAAAGGTGATGCATTGGCTTCCAGCAGCTACTCTGGAAACGTCATGCCTTTTAAGGTACAAGTTAATTTTGAAATCCCCATATTCGAGGGTCAAATAGATGCAGATGTCGTAGATAAATGATTAAATATGCTAGAAGGATATTTTTCTGTTCATGAATTTTCAAGTCAGGAAAAGATTGTTTTCGCTCTTCTCAAAGCAGGCCCCCACGTCAAGGACTAGTGGGAAAGCTACTACGAGTAGAAGGATGAAAGCACAGGCTCACTATTTTCAGCCACACCCACTTGGGATTCATTCCAAGATGCCATCAACGAGCAGTACTAACCTGTCAAAAGCTATGAAGACAAATATATCAAATGGACCACACTGCGGTACGGACGAGACCAAGATGTGCCAGAGTTCACAAACATTTTTCATACCCTTCGTACACAGATGGGTATCAAAGACTCTATGCTGCATCTGGTACTCAAATACCACGACTACCTACACAGATACATCCAAGAAGAGATGGAGTTCTTGAACATCTCCTCACTCAACATAGAATACCGATACGCTGTCAAAATCGAGCAAAAGTTCAAACAGAAGAAGCAAGACTTTGGATCTGCAAATCCGAAGCCCAAAGGACAAAGCCAAGGTAGCATGACCCAAGACAACCCCTCAAAGCCGCAAGAAAAGAACAACACCATGAAGCCGAAGAAGGACACAAGAAAGTGGTGTGAGTTCCATAAGAGTCCCACTCATAACACAAGTGAGTGTTGGACCAAGAAGTCGTTGGTGGTCGAGTTGAAGGCTTCCAAATCAAATGCATGTTCCAACCCTAAGCCATAACCTGACAAGGGGAATGGCAAACAAAAGCAAATCATTGATGCAGATCCCAGCACCACTTTTACCACTGCCAAGATCCAGAAGAATGAGCCCGAAGAGCCAGAGGAGGGGGAACGTCTTTTCCACTCAGAGATGTGGGTGAAGGGTTCGCCGCTGGAATTCATTGTCGACAATGGTAGCTAAAAGAACCTCATTTCAGCAGAGGTCGTGAAGCAGTTGGGCCTACCAACTACGCCACACCCGCAACTGTATAGTATCGGGTGGCTTCATGAAGGACGAGATCTCAAAGTTCGCCAACAGTGCCACCTTCTCTACAGCATCAAGCCCTTCACAGATAAGGTATTGTGTGATCTTACACCTCTAGATGTTTGTGATGTACTATTAGGCTAGCCATACTTGTGGAGGTGACATGCTGTGTATGAGTCAAGGCCTCGCACTGTCATTATTTCTTTGGGTGATTCATTATACAGGATACCGGAGGTAGCCCCACATACCACCATGTCTTTGATCACTACTAAGAAAGGCAGCAAGCTCATCTCCCAGACCAGGAAATTCATCTGTCTTGTTCACTCCCAAAGTAAGGGGAAGATCGTTGCTACATCCATGACCCCTGCAAAGGGTTCCTCCACATAGCAGCAACAGCAAAGGGATATGGTCATGACAGAACATAGGAACAACTTCTCCTCACCCACAGGGGTACCACACAAGTTTCAGGTGAGCAACAAAGTCTGGTTGCATTGACAGAAAGAACACCTTACCAGAACCAATCAGAAGCTCAGACCACTCCAACAAGGTCCTTACAGTAGTAGCAACGCTATGGGGAACAATTCTTTGGAGCACATCATTCCTCCATTCCTTTTCCTGCACCAAGTGTTCAATGTGGACCATCATCGACCATGCTTACCACCATTACTGGACAAATAAGAGATTACAGGACAAGTTCAGCAGATGGAGGAACTCAATGTAATGGGGACCATTGCTTCCTAAGGGGGGAGGAAAGATCCAGGTGGATTTTTGTGGCCACCCACCTATCCCCTTTAGACCCTCGCAATTGTCTCTTTCAGTTTTTTCAGTTTCCTAAATTGTAGCATAGTTAACTATTTTTAGTAGTTTTTTGGGTCATGAACTTCCGGAGCCATTTTGAGGCCCTAAACGACATTTTTTGGGAAATCTAGGGGCAACATGGGTCTACAGACCGATGTTGACCTTCCTAAAGTGGTAGTTATCAGATAGCTCTTTCTAACGAGCTATTGTACGCATCAAACGAAGATTGTATGCCAAAGTTACAACCCTGGGAAATTGATGTACCAATTTACCCAAACAGGGCCCACAATTTGGCGTTTCATCTTCTAGGGTTAGGTTTTGGGATGTGAAGGGTCTTCCATTGTTTCTCAACAATAAATACGCCTTCGAGCCTCATTGTAACACAGTTTAGAGGCATGTAGCCACCACATCTCTTCTCAGAGATAAGCTACCATCACCCTAGCTGGTTTATTTCCAACTTTGTTTGTAAGCATATTTCAATATTTTCCATTAATGAAATGAAGCATTATTTCCACTGCATCTTTGTGTATATGGTTATCTCTGTGTTTTGCTGTGTTCCTGTTTAAGTTCAGATCACATTTCTTATCAACTATAAACCAAGTTTTGTAGACACATATTGATAAATCATGTTATTTGGCCTTTTCCCGAGGACCGAAGCTAATCCGAAGCTAAAGCATATGTTATAATTTTTGTTTTCTTGACATTTTGAAACTGGTAAAAATACTACCTAATCTAATGCTAGCATTAATCGACGACACTAAATGTTAGCTCCATTATTTTGGATTTCCATGGACTTCATGCTACAATAGAGGAAGCATCATCCCTACTTGTATGCTAGTGTATGCCTGCCACCACTACTTATCACCGCTTGTACGCATGCCACTCCTACCTGCCACAACTTCTAGGTTGCATCTCTTATGTTTGCATGTAACCAGGTGTAATCTTATTCCAAATCTTATTGCAGGACTAGCAACACTGGAAACTCGCCATACAGGGGGAATGATTTATGAAGAAAGGAAAATGAATCATGAAGGAAAAGATACAAAAGTTACCCCCTGCTACCCATCACCAGTGCTCTTTGATTGACCATCCTCAGTTGCTGAATGCAACCTTGCTTAATTTCTGAATGCTTTTATAGTATTGTTCTATTATCTAGCCTACAGCCCTGGAATATTCCAGGGTTCGTCTAATTTTGTCATGGAGTAGTACGGGGTTGGCTCTGAAGGAGAAGGAAGGAGCAGGAAGGAATAAGCCTTTACCGCGGAGCCTTTCACCTTTTGCCTTCAACCTAGAATCACTTCTATGGACAAGAACTTGCATTTGCTTCACATTTGGCCAACTTGAAATTGGAAATATTTGCTCGAAAATTCTTGTCAAGAAGAATATTGCGGCTATTAAGGTCCTTGTGAAAGAAGGTGGGAGTCATGTTGTAATGCAGATACTCCAACCCCTCTACAATGTCCAGAGCGATCTGCAGCCATGACAAGTTTGAACCCCCTGCATGTGACCTTGCACTATGGATATAGTCGATAAGGGACCCATTTCTGGTGTACACGAAGATGAGGTACAAATCCTGGTCCAATGATTCTTCAACGCAGATGCCGAGTAGAGTGACGAGACTCGTGTGGTGGAATCTGTGAAGGGCATTGATCTCCTTTGATACCCACCCTCTCATTTGTTTGATCGCCACTCTGTTTCCAAGAAGAACTATGTGGAAGATAGAATTCTTGATTTTGTGGCCTCCTGAAGTTCTTTGAAGGAAAAGCCTATTAATCTATCTGATGCCAGTAATTTCGACATGTTTGAAAGAAGGCTCGATTCAATCTTGAAACCCTCCGCATCATCTGCATCTAGCTTTATTTTCAACTGGTTTGCTTTTTTTTTCTTGAAAAGCAAATGGCTCCTAGAAGCCCGAGTCCAAAAAGTAATGCTCCTCCTACATATGCAATAATTGGTACATAAATATGGCTGGAGCTCTTGTGGGAGGAAGGTGCGGGGTTATAAAGGAAGGCAGGTGCCTTCGCTATAGCAAGAGGAGGGGGTGGAGAGAATGGGGTAGAAGGGGGAATCACAGTGCTGTGGTCTAGGGGAATTATCAAAGTTGTGTAGTATGGCTGCTAGGGACATTGGCCTGATAGTTTATACTGTCAATGAAAAAGATGGAGGCAGTGGTGGTGGCATTAGCAATGTCAATGGAAATGGTAACAACAACAGCAACCCATCTGGCTCAGACATCAGTGAAGTTTGTGTAGGAGAAGAAATTGGAAATGAGGCATGCATTCGAGATAAGATAGGCAACACTTGACCTCCATACCTCTGACAACTGGGAAGCATGGTATTGGTGCGGCAATGTCTCTTTTTAATTTAATTTAATTCACTTTATTATTTATATTTTTTAACATTCTCATATCTAATGGCTTGGTTCAATCTTCATGGCTTGCTTATGGCTTCTTCTTCGGGCATGGCCTTGTTTCTAGTGGTCTTCATGCTCAATGGGGTATGGACTTCGAACAACCATGATTGAAAACTGGTGAGATACTGAATTCTACTTTATGTCACAAATGTAATAGTGATGGTATGGCTTAACTAGAAGGAATGAACCATTTCAAGTTTCACAATTTGTAGCATCTAATAATGCACAAATTCACATATCTGCACCATCAAGGTCTGTGCAAACAAATGTTCCTATGCAGGTGGCATTAGAAACTTTGGAGGACATGTATTTGGCTTGCTACAGGGGAGCAATTTCAGAGCATCTCAGGCCGTAAGCTCAAAAGATATCTAGGGCACCATAGATTTGATGCATGGGTCCTCAGAAACACAAAACAATTCACATGATCAACATGGTATGGTGCACCAGGGAAGTAGACAATTCACTGACGCACAGTTGTTGAGGTCTTTTGAATCGTCTATTTACGACACTCATCAACTACTATAGATTTGATCTTTTTGGTCATACGACAGTATTTTCTTTGCCGTCGGACTTGAAGCTAACTGTTAAAACATCATTATGACAATTATCTATATTCTCTAGTTGCAAACAATTACTTTCAAGTTGTAGTTACTCTTGATTAATTTGCTTGTTACCATGTGTGGTCCTAGTTGTTGTCTTTATCTAGAGTACAATATCATATTCGAATGGGTTTTGCTAATTTAGGTCAATATGGCTAACATCATCTATGCACATGGCATCAATTTGATGATTACATTGATAAGTCGAACTCAGGGAATGGGTTTATAAGTTGTCCCTGTATTTCTGTTGAATTTTTTAGCACTATTTTGTTTATGGATTTCATTCAACCTCATCATTTCATGGAGAGACAATGATACCAGGGAATTGACAATAATTTGGAGTTGTGTAGGATCTTTTCCATTTTGTACTTAATTTCAAACCGAACAATTGCCAAATCTCCTATTATTACAATATTTAGGTGCCTATTGCAGTAGTTATTGGCTATCAGTTTGGATATTTATCCCAGCAGGCCATGATCTCTCTTCTTGATGTATGTGATGGTTTAAAATTGAGGAATATGGACTTTTGTCTATGGCATCTCATTAAATGATCAATGGTTGATCTCCCTTTAATCTTTATGTACATTCAACAATATCATATTTTGACTTGTTTTACGTATATTTCATATTATAACTTGTTAATATTCTTCTTAATCTTTATGTATATTCAACAATATCATATTTCATTTTGACCTGTTATATGTATATTTCATATTATAACTTGTTAATTTTCTTCTTAGATGTCCACTATGGCAAACACTATCCACCATGCAGACTCAATTGCTCGGCATTCGCAGGGCAAGTTGAAATCATTCATGGTTCATGGTGGTTCCAACCTATTTGGTGATACTTTGAGTCAGTTCCTATTTGGTTTAGTTAGGTACTCAAAATTTTTACCTTAACTATTTGCAGATTTTAAATTTTATCTTTTTTTGGTGACTTGTATTATCTGCATTCTCAGTTAGCATTTGGTTTCAATTTTATGTTGATTGCAAATTTGGAAACCATGTCTCAAAACTTCATCTCACATCATTCACTCCCTGGGACAAGAGCTTGGTGAAATCCTAATCATATATTTGCCATTCTAAGCATAGTTTTCAAAACTGGCTAGTCTAAATCAGAAACTAGTCAAATCGGCTGGTTCATTAGCCCTAGCCATCAAACTAGTTGGAAACCTGGTTTTCTGAGTGGCTACTAGATGAAAAACTTGTAGATAGTAAAGAAGCCCTAGAACTACTCAAAAGTGTCAGATCTTCCTTTGGATTCTCCTTGCACTAAAAGTACTTTGTCCTTAAGAAGCTGGCAAACAAAGAGAGCTATGCGGAGGTGGATGCCATTTTGAGATGGATACTTACATTCTCAAAATTCCCAACAATGTCCAACCAATAATACTGAAAAAAATAGTCATTCTCAATATAAATCTTGTTGGTCCATTTCTTCTTCTCTTTGATCATAAGATAAATAAGAGCAAATTGGTCATCAGAATCAGTTAGGGCTCTGTCAAGAAGCACATCAGTTAAAATCTTACCAAAGGACTCATACAAAGGACTTTGAGGCCCCATCACAATCCACCTCTCCATGAAATCCATGGACCATTCATAGTTTCTCATAAGAAAAACCCCCGCATTGATTCCCAACCAGCTCCTTTTCTTATAAACATTTTCCTCCCATCCATGGACTATAAAATTGAAGTCCTTCTACTTCTCCAGTGGATGCTCAAATTCCATGTCTGTGATCATAGCATCTGAGTCCATCCACCATATCCACTCAGCTTGAAGGTGAGCCACCATTGCTGCCCTAATCAAAGGAATTTTGGCCCAGGAAATGTACATTTTCTAATTAAGTAGGATTGTGTTGTACAACATGTCCAAGCCATGGATCCTGTAGTAATCCTGCTCGTTTTTGAAGCACCTCAGAAGCAGATGATGATGGGCCTTCAACCATTTTTGTCTCTTGAGGTAATGTCAGAATCGACATAGAAATTATCAAAACTTTTCTCCCACTCATCCATTCAGCAATACAAGGATTCCTATTCTTTGCCATTCATTTCATGTTCATTGCACTAATTCTGTTGAATAGTAGAACTCACATTTTGATTTTCTTGAGTACTAGCAGTCACATTGGTATCATCAAACCTCTCGATCCTGAAATTCCATTGTGATGAAGATTGTTGTGCTTCAATTGTGAGAACTCTATAAGCAATTCCATAAGAGAAAATTCTCCATAAACTCCAACAGAGTACCAGAGCAACAATGACCAGTGCCCAAAACACAAAAAAATCACAAAGTTTCCTCTTCTGCACCATATTGGTAGACATAATTTCAAACTGTGAAGCTTTCACCATGAACCCTCTATCTCTGTAATAGGGTTTTGCTTCACATCTGCCACAACTGTTCCACTCATCTGTTTGAATCTATAATATAAACAAATACGACCAAGGGATGAATCGAAAGCCTCATTATTCTCTCCCCTGTGAAAGCTCTCATATCAATGCCAAAGTAATCATGATGGGGACTTGTCGCCAAATTATGCAAGAATTAAAATGACAGTTAAGAGAAGAATATTTCACCGACCTTCAAACTTAGCTTTCTATATGGTAGTCGATACCTTCTGATGTTCACTTGTAACATCCATTCACTATGTGGCCAAACGCAGCCCATCTGTAAAAGTGGTTGTGTTTTTTTTTAGGTATGCTATTATATTTATTAAGGAATCATGACAAAACAAAAGTTCAGGTTGTGAAATCATTTTCGCAACAAGTTATGCAATGTTTCTGGCACTTTTTTATTCATTTCATCTGTTCTACTCTGTAATATAAACAAATACAACCATGGGATGAATAGAAAGCCTCATTATTCTCTCCCTTGTGTAAGTTCTCACATCAATGCCAAAGTAATCATGATGGAGATTTGTGGCCAAATTATGCAAGAATTAAAATTACAGTTAAGAGAAGAATCTTTCACCGACTTGAAACTCAGCTCTCTATATGATAGTCGATACCTTCTACTATTCACCGGTAATATCCATTCACTATGTGGCCAAACACAGCCCATCTATGGAAGTGTTTGTGCTTTTTTTTGAGGTATGCTATTATATTTATTAAGGAATCATGACAAAACAAAAGTTTAGGTTGTGAAATCATTTTCACAGCAAGTTGTGTAATGTTTCTAGCACTTTTTTATTCATTTACAAAGTGGACTATTCAAATTAGTGCATTATTTGATATAAAGCAATTTTTTGTTTGAAATTCATTTTATTTTAATTATCTTCATGAGAGATTTTCAAGCCACTGACACCTACTTCTTTGTAGGTCATGACAACATTTATGCCATCCCCACCTGCAGAATAATAGACCTTATTAGCTTCTTGTTAAAATTTTATGCTTGCTCTTCTTAGTTTTAGCTTATTTCTATTTTAGTTATTGACTTCCTCTTCGTGTTTCCAAGAGACTGATCTTGGTAGACAAGTGAATGGACTGCAAAAACATTCTTGTGCTAACATTCGAAAGCTAGTAAAAGATCTCATAAGGTTGGTGAACCAAAAATTCTTGTGTTGACATTTGAAAGCTAGTAAAAGAGCTCATAAAGTCAGTTCACTTTTGGTTCACGAAGGTTCTTGTTCATTTTGTTGCATGACTTTACAGAAGTGACAAATAGGAGCATCGATAATACTTCACTATATCTTAGTGGGTTTTCCAAATATTATTACATGGTCATCTGCTTTCATCATGAATGAGCCATGGTAGCTACCTTGAGAGTTCATGATCTTCAGAATATCCAGTGTTTTGCTAGTATGATTCTCAGGGGAATGGATTTTTTTCAAGTTTCGTGAGGCACTAGTATTCTATTCTAGTATGCTACCACAGAGTGATATAGAGAGTATTTTGTCCATATTTTTTAATCATATGCTGCTACTTAGTCCGCACTTGATATTTTATTTTGGTGGCAGCTATATTAGTATTGCCCATGAAAATGATTTTTATTTTCTTTGAATTGGAGATATCACAGCATATGCTCACTCCTACATTATTTTTGCATTTGTTTCAGCCTTACGATGTCTTTCTAGAGTCACTGCAGAGTTTTTTGTTAGGAAATTATATATTATGGAGCAATGGAACACATAAAATATTGTAGAAATATAAACAGAAAAAATGCATAAAACAAGAGAGACACAGATGTACGTGGTTCACCCAGTTTGGGCTACATCCATGGAGAAACAGCCAGTCCTTCTTTTATTATATTATCTAGCAAACTGAAGGTACACAACCTATAGCAGATCTGTTGTAACACCCTCTTCGCTCTCAATCTCCTCTCTCTTCCTCACTCATAATACAGATATACATAGACACAATACAATTCCCTCATATATAGTTAGGGGTTGCCTTCTAGGGAAAAAAACCCTAAATTAAACATAACTTCTACCGTCAGATCATCCGCCTAATGAACGACACAAATTGACTAGAAATTACTAGACTTTTACAAGGCAATTTACATCTATTTTTAGCTTTGCAAGCGCTACCCCCATCCCATCGGGGACCTCTAGCCCTCGGACCCCCTAGCTAGGGGATTGGCCCCTCCGAACCCCCACAAGGGGGACAAGTCCCCCCCCCACACCCCCCAACCCCCCTGTGTGGAGGGTTGTACAGTCTTCCTGGGGTATACATCCAGCTAAGACCTTTAAATACATAAAATAATCAAGCTCCACACCCAAAATTTGTTTAACATGCATATTTTTGTAGAGGCTTTGAAGGTAGAATAACAGACCTTATTAGCTTCTTGATAAAATATTATGCTTGTTCTTCTTAGTTTTAGTTTATTTTTATTTTAGTTATTGACTTCCTCGTTGAGTTCAGGAGACTGATATTGGCAGACAAGTGAATGGACTGCGAAAACATTCTTCTGCTAACATTCAAAAGCTAGTAAAAGAGCGCATAAGGTCAGTTCACGAAGGTTCACGAAGGTTCTTGATTGTTTTCTTGCATGACTTTCCAGAAGTGACAAATAGGAGCACTGATAATATTTCACTATATATTAGTGGGTTTTGCAAATATTATTACATGGTCATCTGCTTTCATCATGAATAATCCAGGGTAGATACCTTTACAATTCATGATCTTCAGAATATCTGGTGTATATGGTCTCACTCCACCTCAGTACTAACAACACAGCCAGTTTTTTGTCATGCCTTGTGGGCTACCTTTGGCTTGGGTTTATTTGCTTCATCTTACTTTGTTTAAACTATAATTTTATTCTGTATGATTTCACTGACACCTACTTCTTTGCAGATCATGACGACATTTATGCCATCCCCACCTCCAGAATAACAGAGTTTCCAGGAGACTGATATTGGTAGACAAGTGAATGGACTATGAAAAAGGAGCTCATAATGTCTCATAAGGTTGTCCCAAGGGCCATGAGAAGAATGCTACTTCCGAAATCTCGAGGTCTATGTGGGAAACATCGCTTCCACAGCCACTTCTCTTACTGGCTCGGTCGCACTAGCGTAGAAAAGCAATCTACCCCACTCAATGCAAGGACTTGCTGCCTTGAGACCCTTATTAAATTTAAAGTCCAGCGTTTATTTAAAATAAATAAATAAAACTTTAATATTTAAAAATACCATATTTTAGAGCTAAAATTCTTTTGTATAGATTCTCAAATACCATATTTTGGTTAATTTGTTCTTTGTATGCATTTTGAGAAATCTCACTAAATTAAATTAAATAAAAAATTAAGTAAATACAAAATTTGATGTAATATAAGGTAAATAAAAATAATTTCATAAAAATAAATAATAATAAAATAAAAATGGGTTAGCCAATTAAAATTGATAGTATTTATGTAGAATATAGTTTATTTAAAAAATGAAGCTGATTAAATTAAATTATATGAAAAAAAAAAAATATATATATATATATATATATATATATATTTATATATTAATATAATGTAAAAAAAAAACTTATAAAAATAAAGCTCATGTTATTAATCTATGGTATTGAGAACCTACGGTATTGGCCCATGATATTCATGTTGAATATAGCTTATTTAAAAGGAGAAATCAAACCAATCAATATCTATCTTAACTCAAAATCTATCCAGCACCAAATGATATCAATTTTCTTAATATGCAAACCTTTTTTAGAGTAAAATGTATACTATAACCGCATTAAAAATATTAATGTGGTTGATATAGCCAAAGGCTTCATAAATATATCCAAAAAAAATTATTGCAACATGAAGTAGCCTTACTAATGCACACATTTACGTCATTAAACATTTATAAAAAGGTTATGGTTCAACTTTAAATGAAGCAAAAAAATCACAGATCTTATTGTAAATATAAATGAATGTTATAAACAATAATTAAAAGTCAATGTAACCTAACAAACTCTAACAAACTCTATAATACACTACAACTGTTGATAATCATCATTACTAGGCATACGTTGAGCATATTCCCTTGAGAATCTAGGCCCTCAATTAAAAAAAAAGTCAACATATCTTCATCCACCTTAAGTTAAAATAAGAAGCCTTCCCCAAAAATATTGTTTCCTTTTGATTTTTTTGTTGACAATAATATCAATTTTTAGATAATAAGCAATTTCCCTTGAGAATCAATCTAGGCCATCAATTAAAAACAAACTCAACATATCTTCATCTAGCTTAAGTTGAAATAAAACATCTTCTGCAAAAATAATATTTCCTTTTCATTTTTTTTTGTTGACAATAATGTCAATTTTTGGATAATAAGTAATTTTGAAAACTATGAATATCACTTAAGCATAGTCATAACATGTCTAAAGAGACTTGAACATTAAATCCTTGGATATAAATATAAAATAACTTAATCTTTAAAATTTATTAAGAACTTATTTAAGTTAAATTTTAAAATATTATTTTTATAATAAAAATATTAGTAATTTAATAACCATATTTTGCATATTCATTTCAATGATTCATTAAATATAATTTAGCATTTATATTTAGGATCTATGTTGTCATATAGAAAGTTGAGTAGGGTTTTTAGGTGCATTTATTTGTTGTATTAGTCTATCGCAAAGAATAAATGTCTTTGTGTTTTTAGAAAAAATAACTCCAAGACTAATCATATGGCTAATTTGGAGTCAATGGTAAACCAAAGTGAGCTTTGGTGGTATGGACAAAAGGGATATGTTCCCCTTCCTCAAAGAGGAACAAAAAGTTAGATGCTTTATAAATTTTGTTTTCTATTAAATTAATATTGACAAATGTAAAAATAAAATATCATATATTTTGTAACATTTTGTTCAAAAGTCATACATAATTATTGGCACATACTCCATTCCAACCATATCTCATCTTACTTATATAAATCATATATCTAATTTAAACTTAATTAAATACTTTTTAATGTAATAACTATTCTTTATTACTATTAAACAAATAATACTTAAAACAATACTTTAAAACATTTCACTCTTAACTTAAAAGTGAAAAATTCATTCAGCAAGTAAATGCTATTAATTATGAAGTAGAAAATAATTTCGATTTTAAATTAAAAAAGCACATAATATTATGGTATATACGGCAAAATTACTAATAAATAAAAAAACTCAATGCACTGTGCCTCTAAATAGCATTAGTAAGGATCAAAAATGAATATTATTATATATTAACTGATTATAATAAAAATATATTAAATAAAAATATAATATTTTGTTAAAATAATTAAATTGAAAATTCTATATAAAATTTAGCAATTTTATTTTATATTTTAAATATAATTAATTTTCATGCGAAGCCATCAAAATGTTATATACATCTATTTAACACTTCATAAATCTGTTTAACAAAAGTTTAATATTTTAAACAAATTAATTCTATTCACATATAGAAGGTAACCTGGTTCTGCATTCATGTCGTATGATTTTGGCATGGAAGAATAGGTGTTCGAAAGTTTGAGGCGGTACAAGATGAACATACGCCGATATTAATTGTATCTAAGTATAGTTTTCAATACTGCAAGAAACAAAAACTTAATATTAATTAATTAATTATATAGACGTATCACAGTCAACTTGGTTTTGCGTTGAGGTCATATAATTTTTGCATGCATGCTAAACGTTTTAGAAGTGGTAAAAGAGCTACAAAAGAGCTGTAAAATGTCAATGAATATAGATGTGATTGTCTCAACCCACGATTTATTTTATTGCTATCATCGATGGAGCAGCAGTAATAAAATAAATAGTTGATAGATCAGATACCTATATCAGCAGTGGTTCTATTAGAGCTCGTTGGAGGACTCGTCGCTATCTCTACTCCCGTCACAGCCAGCAGAATAATTAAATATATTTATGATATATATATATATATATAATATATATATAATATATATATATATATATATAATTTTTAATTAAAAATTAGTTTTTTTATTTTTATATTAACATTGATTAATGATATTAAATTAGTTTGTGGATGGAGTTCTTAACAAATAATACTTAAAATGGGTGGATGGAGTTCTTTAGAGGGTAGGCAGGGAAACGAGGGTGGTGAGCGAAACAACAGAATTATTGTGAATTTGGGACATCAAGATGTGATTGGTTTAGTGATTGTGAATTTGGGACAGTAAGATGTGATCAGTTTTGGTAACATTTTGGTGACTTTTAAATATTATTTAGCATTTATATTGAGTATATCTTGCTTTTTATACAAAGTTAAGTGAAGTGTTTAAGTGAAATTATCACCTGTATTAACTTATAATGAAGACAAAATGTCTCGATGTCCTTAGATCAAACCATAATTACCGAATTCCCCGGAATCAGACTAAAATTAGAAAATTCCCAACTCGAAATGAATACTGTGTATTATTCGATGAAATTATATTCGGTTTTCAAAAATTAGTGGTTGTATAAGTTGTGAAATGAAAAACAAGATTCCTCAAAATCCGGGGTTGGTAGTTTACCAAGGCGGAAGAAATTCATTCACTACAAGGGTCGAATGGCGTCCGCGCAGAAGGAAAGGAACTGGAGAATCGCAGTAGAAAAGGAAAGTTTATAATTTTCCAATTTCATTATTTTTTTATGGGTTAAAATGCCGGTAAAATAGGGAAAAGAAAGAATCTGTTATACTAAATTAGTAACCGTTTATTAATTTGCAGTAGACGTTAATTTTGCAATGACTGATTTTATGAAATCTCAGATATTTTTTAAAAGAAGTATTTTAGATAAATCAGTTTTGAAATTAAAAAAATATTTCAGATTTAAATTTAGAAATAAAGTATGGAAAGGAAGCGTGTTTTCTTGGTGAATTGTTTTTGTAAGGTTATTATATTATTTAGTTTATTGGATATTATTTTATAAAAAAATGAGCCTAAAATATCTTCGTTAAAAGAAGATTTCTTTTTATGATATTTTTTTAAGATGTATATTTTCAATTTTTTTTTAAATTAATTTTTTTCTTTTCAAATTTTTATATCGAATTCGAATTCGAACTTGGTAAGTATAGATCAAACAACTGCAAGACTGATTAGATGGCTAATTTCGGGTTAAGGGTAAACCAAAGTGAACTTTGGTGGCAGGGGCAAAAGGCTATGTCCCCCTTCCTTAAGAAGGGAAAAAGGGCTAGATACTTTATAAATTTTAGCTTTTGTTAAGTCAATATTGGCAAATGTACGAGGGAGTACTATAAATATTATAGCATTTTGTTAAGAAGTTTTAACGTCAAAATCTATATATAGTCACTTTAATACATACTTCATTTCTACCATGTCCACTCGTTTCAACCTGTTGATATAACTCAAGTATAGAAATCAAAATTTAGTTCAATATCTTTTAGTATAATAATTATTTTCTATTCTGATTGAAAAACAATAGATAATACTTAAAACATTACCTTTAAGGCATTTCACTCCTAACTTAAAAATGAAGAAGCAAGTCATAAAAAAGAACTTCATAAGTAAGTTAGAAGAATCAATTCATTCGGCAAATAAGTGTTTTTAATTATGAAGTTATATATATACATATATATACACACTATCACCAAACAAAATTACTAAGGATTAAGATTATATATTAATTATAATATCACTAAGGTCTAGGCTGAAGATATGTGGAGGTATGTATATCTTTTTATCACCCTTTAAAATAAAACTAAAAATTAGTAAAAAAATTATAAGTAAAAAATGTGTATTTAAATCTTTAATTAATTTTTATACAATTATATGACATATATTCAAATAAGTTAAATTAAAAATCATTTAAATTTGCCTTGATAATGATAGTATTTATTATTGTTTTTTGACCTACCTATTATATAAAATATTTTAATATAATTATATTTATTAATTATTATGTGATAATCATTAAAAAATTAAGTTTCAATTTAAAGGTTTATTTGATCTTTTCTCTCTATTAAAATTTTTAAATTATATTTATTTTGTTCTAAAAAAAATTTATACATCTCATATTAAATCTATACTTGAAATTGATCTATACTAATAATAATTAAAATTAAAATTTTGTATAAAATTATAAATTGTATTTTACTTTTATAATCCATTAAAATATTATATATTCCTCTTTGCCACTTCATAATCCTACTTTAAAATAAAACAAATGCAAATATCGACATTTGATCTCAAAATATTATATATTCCTCTGTGCCACTTCATAAATCCTACATTAAAATAAAACAAATACAAATATCGACCTTATCAAAGTATAATTGTCAAGAGTACAAGAAACAAAATCTTAATATTACGAACAAATTAATTATATTCACATAGAATTCATGTCATATAATTTTCGCATGGAATAATATCTGCGTTGGAAAGTTTGGAGGGGTACGACAGCAACATATGGTGATATCAATCTTATCCGAATATGGTTTTCAGTATTACAAGAAGCAAAAACTTAATATTAACAAAAAAAAAAAAATATTACTTAATTAAGTATATTGACGTATGAAACTCAACTTGGTTCAGCGTTCATGGATATATGCCACAAGCTTTGGAATTGGTAAAAGAGGTAGATAAGAGCTATAAAATGTCAATGAATATATATGTGATCGTCCCAAACAACGATTTATTTTATTGCTATAATCGGTGGAACAGCAGCAATAAATAGTGGTTCGATGGGGAATTACCGTGGATTACTGTGCCTTGCTGGAGGAGTTGTCGCCATCTTCGCTGCTGTCACAAGGACTCGCTGGAGGAGTTGTCGCCATCTTCGTTGCTGTCACAAGGACCGGTAGACATACTCTCATATGGAAGTCTGTAAATATAGCTTTCAAAATAATTCTAAAATATAGCTCTCAAAATAATTCTAAATTAGGATAAAGATAGACAGAAACAAAGGCGGTGAGTAGCATACCCCATACCTGAGTGAGATTTTGGCACGGATGTATCAACAAATAACGCAGTCCCAGAAGTGGAGGAATCGGCTCTAGGAATCAACTGTGACACAACCATAACGTTATGTAAATCATCGTATGGAGATCTTACACCTAAAACTGTATTGATGTTAATAGAGTTTAGAGATTGAGGAAAGGAGTACCTTGGTAAGAAGTTCACTATTCTCCTCTTCCAAAGAGCGTACCTATCACAACAAAAGTGCGTGTGTATAATCGTCCATTTATTCTTATCTTCGCTAAAATCTTCTCATGGTTTAATAATCACTTAACACAGCAAAGTTAGATTGTCAATCTTCATTTATAGGTATATTTGCATTAGCTATGTTACGCCCTCGTTTTTATGAAAAATATAAAAACCCATAATAAAATGTTTTTTTGTGAAGTTTATTTTTTTTTT
>APFE031290703.1:164248-175708 GCA_000404065.3 Pinus taeda
TATATATAATTTCTTTTATATTTAAAATAACTATAAACAAATATAAATATAAAAATTTTACACTTTTGTATTTATAGAATATGACATATACATTAAGTCATTCATTTAATCATATTATAGAGTGAAAGTAGAAATTCTGTAGGCATGCTTATCTTCGCATGTGTTTTCCAATATGGATGTAAAATGTATACCAAATTATCCCAATAAAGTAATAGTATTCAGTGATCGATAAAATAAGTAATATATTCAAGAAACTTGCTCTCGTTCATCATGGTTATGGTTTATTTGATGATGTTAGTGGTTAATGTTTATTCAAAATAAATTTTGGTTTAATTAACCTAAAGAAATGAATTATTATTTAGTTTGATTTAAAATTTTAATCTTATACTCAAAAAGCTTGGAGAAAACCCTCCCAAGCTCACTATAATTTTGACATCGTAAAAGGCTACGAAGGTCAGTATTGCAACAAAGATTATGAAACTGAGATCTATTGTGGTTGTATGCGGGGCACTCTAAGAGGAAGTGATTTTCATCCTCGATGTTCATATTCTCATAGAGACGGTAGATCCATTCCATCCATGGTGTTTCAGGAACTGCCCAATGAATCGTTTTAGTATGGAGCTCAGGAGAGTTCATTCTAATATTGGCTATATTAAGTTTTCTTCTTTGAGCTAGTTAAAATAGAGAGATAATTTTGATCTTCTAGGGTGGGGTTGATGATGTCCTTATAATATCTTAATTTTCTTTTAGCTACTAAATATTTCTCACAGCACATTTTTTGTTTGAACTTAGAAGTCACAAGATTTTTAATGTTATTAATGTTTTGCAATGCAACATTCTCATCAATCTCTTAATGGTTTAACTAGGCCCTGGTGTCTTTATACCAACCTTGTTTGAGCCTTAGGTGGTTTTGGATGGAATTTAAAGCTAGCTTAGGAAGTCTATGGTCTCCTATATTGTTATCGAGTCTGTGCTTGTATAATAGAAGCCTACTCATAACTAGGCTTTTGATAGGGGGAATACACACTTCTATAAGGAGAATAGGATAGGGCGATGCGAGAGCACCCAGCAACAAAGCAAGGAAACGTGGACCAGAGGATCAGAATAGAGGAAATCCGGTTTTAAAGTAGAAAAGCATATTTAAAGCAGTTGTTAACAGCCATGCATGCTTTTGGAGAGCTTTCGTTGGAGGAAACGCAAGGGAGGATAGGATCAATCCTTCCTAAGACTTCTTATATAAATGTAGTGCAATAGAGGTGTAATATATATCTTATTTTGTGAGGAAAATTGTGAGTGGGCAAGACGTAGCCCAGTGTGAATTCAGTTTTAAGGCTGAAAGGCCTTAATTTTGTAACTATTTTATATAATCTATGAAAGCCTGTTCGAGTGTTATTTGTATATGCATGTGTTGTGAGCTTGTCAATCAACATCGATCATTCCAAGATCGATGGCGATCTATATATTGTGTAACTATTATATATGTTATTGTTTAACCACTATGTATGAAGAGCAAGGGAGGATTGGCGTGCTGACAATTGATTGATGTGGATTCCATCTCCGCTTTGTCATTGTTATGTTACCGAATATGGTTTGATTTGGAAAAGTTTTTTTTTTATTAAAACAAGACCGTGCTTGAACTGGAAAAGAAGAGCGATCTCTAACAATGTTTTAAGAGTCGAGCTCCGTGGAATTTTCAAGTACAGAGCAATCCAATGGAGATTTGCTGAAGTTTCATGTTTCTGATTTTACTGTAGACAACCGGTAGATGAACGTGCAAACAACGATGGGTTGTAACTAAAATTCGACATCTGCTATGTGGAATTTAACCGATGAGGTTTTCATTTCCTGTTTACGGCATTGTACATGAAATTTTGATGCCTCTCGGTGGACTTACGATGGGGCATCCACAGATTATACGGTTCTATTGATTTCTTTTCAGATAATTTTGCATTACAAAGGCCGGAGTGATTTTCTTTGGTTTCATTTGAAGGCTCTGATCGTTGAGAGGACGGGTCGTGTTAAAACATTCCCGAGAGGAACCAGCGTAATGATAATTTAGAATCCCATTAAAGAGACGTGGATTTTATAAAGATCCACATTACATAATGAAGTTTATTTGGGAATTGGGATTTTGGATTAACCCCAAAATCTCATCCCATCAGTTTGGTATCAGAGCAGTAAAAGATTCTGCAGAAGGAGGTAGCAGTAGAGGAAGGTGAGAAGATTGCAATAGCCTAGAGTGTTTACCAAAAGACCAAGTCCAGAGGAAAGCTTGGTGAGGTAAGAGGCAGCAAGAAGGACTTGCTGTTGCAGAGCTTGATTGTAGCTCACAAGTTAAAGATATTATGAAGACTAGAAGCATATGACTAGAAGGTCATAAATTTTTGTGCCTCGGGAGTCTGATGCAAGAGCACCCAGCAACAAAGTAGGCAAACGTGGACCAGAGGATCAGAATAGAGGAAATTCGGTTTTAAAGCAGAAAAACAGATTTAAAGTGGATTTAAAACAGTTGTTAACAGCCATGCATGCTTTTGGAGAGCTTTCATTGGAGGAAAAGCAGGGGAGGATAGGATCAATCCTTCCTAAGACTTCTTATATAAATGTAGTGCAATAGAGGTGTAATATATATCTTATTTTGTGAGGAAAATTGTGAGTGGGCAAGATGTAGCCCAGTGTGAATTCGTTTTTAAGGCTGAAAGGCCTTAATTTTGTAACTGTTTTATATAATCTATGAAAGCCTGTTCGAGTGTTATTTGTATATGCATGTGTTGTGAGCTTGTCAATCAACATCGATCATTCCAAGATTGATGGTGATCTATATATTGTGTAATTCCTATATACGTTATTGTTTAACCGCTATGTATGAAGAGCAAGGGAGGATTGGCGTGCTGGCAATTGATTGATGTGGATTCCATCTCTGCTTTGTCATTGTTATGTTACCAAATATGGTTTGATTTGGAAAATTTTTTTTATTAAAACAAGACCGTGCTTGAACCGGAAAAGAAGAGTGATCTCTAACAATGTTTTAAGAGTCGAGCTCCGTGGAATTTTCAAGTACAGAGCAATCCAATGGAGATTTGCTGAAGTTTCACGTTTTTGATTTTACTGTAGACAATTGATAGATGAACGTGCAAACAATGATGGGTTGTAACTAAAATTCGACATCTGCTATGTGGAATTTAACCGATGAGGGTTTTGCATTTCCTGTTTACGGCATTGTACGTGAAATTTTGATGCCTCTTGGTGGACTTTCGGTGGGGCTTCCACGGATTATACGGTTCTATTGATTTCTTTTCAAAGAATTTTTCATTACAAAGGCCGGAGTGATTTTCTTTGGTTTCATTTGAAGGCTCTGATCATTGAGAGGACGGGTCGTGTTCAAACATTCCCGAGAGGAACCAGCGTAATGATAATTTAGAATCCCATTAAAGAGACGTGGATTTTATAAAGATCCACATTACATAATGTAGTTTATTTGGGAATTGGGATTTTGGATTAACCCCTAAATCTCATCCCATCATAGGGTATATTTCTTTTAATTTTGAGGTTATAAGTTATAAAATGATTCTCGATTTAATCAACTAGAGATGATGAAACTCCAAACCTCACATCGATATAAGATAACGGGAGCGACTACATTTTCAAAGAGGAAGCTTTTTCTATCCCAGATTATGAAGTTTACTATTTTACAATTATTTTGAAGACCAAAAGAAGCTTTCCACCCCCATTAATCATTTTCTCAATGTTATAGTTTCAGTTGAGCTTGTGATGAATATCAATTCCTAGGTACTTGTAAGAAGACACTTGCTCTAAGTTACTATTGTCATACATAAAATTAGCGTAAGTGTCCTTCTTGGATTTGATAATCATAACTTTTGTTTTGTCAGTGTTCACAGTCATACCATGGTAGAGCAGAAATCCTTAAGAAGTCTAAGTTGCTTATCAAGATCAAATGGGCACCTTGCGAGAAGAATAATATCATCAGCATAGAGAACAAAGGTGATGACTATCTCAACTAAGATCGTGTCAGCACAGCCTGCTTCCTCTAAACAACTCGATAGCTTGTCGATGTAAGTGCCAAATAGGGTACGAGAGAGGGTGCAACATTGTTTAACTCCAATGTTGCACTTAATACATTTTGACCACCCCTCATTGCCCCTTAAATTGGCAATTACATTCTCATATAACCTTAGAGCGACATCTCTCAACTTCAATGGAACCTTTAGCTCTTCTAATCTATTCCTTAGGTTGTTTCTAAGAACCGTATCAAAAGCCTTTCTAAAGTCTAAAAAGCAACAAAGGAGATTGGATTTATCATTGTGAAATTCCTCCACAATGATTCTGAGCATAACAAGGTGGTCCTTTGTTAAGTGATGCCTTCTAAAATGCACTTGGCCTTTAGCCTGCTTACATTCACTTTCAAGCCATATGCTCAACTTATTTTCTAAAATAATACCATATAATTTGGCTAAGAGAGGGATGATCATAATTGTGCGATAGTTAGAGGAATTATTTGTATCCCCGCTTTTAAAAATAGGGATAATGAGGCTATGAGTCTATGGTTTAGGGAACCCTTTATTGACTACTTAATTGAAAAGCTTGTGGATGAGGGGGATGAGGACAAGACCTCCAATTTTTAAGATTTCCGCCTCATAACCTTCAATTTCCTTAGCTTTCACATTTGCCTAGTGTTTAACCCCAAAATCAATGTCTTCTAACGAGAAAAATTTATTCATTGTGAGCAAGGTTTCAAAGTTATCCATGACATTTTGATATTCATAATTTTTTTTAAAATAGGAATTCCAGTCGTGTAAAGAAATCTTATTATTATCTTTAGTTTTCCTAGTTAGAGTCTGCCTCCAAAATTTCTTAGGAGCTACCTTAGAGAGGTGTAAGAGATTCTCTTGTCTTTTATGAATATGTTGCCTTTTTTCCTTTTAGTTAGGGCTTTGTATATTTTTATCTTGCTAATTTTAAGAGATTCATCAACAACTTCCTTAATTGCTCTCCCCGCACTTTTACAATCTTTGTCATACCATGGGTTGGTTTTGCTATTTCTTTTATTACTTGAGACTTCAATTGAGAACTTGTTAATAGAATATGAGAGGGTTGAAGTAAAATTATGATAGAGGTCTTCTATGTTGTCTATACTAGATAAAGGAAGCAAATTAATTTTTAATTCATTTAGAAAGAGGTTGTGTTTATACATGCATGGAATTTGAATTGCTTAGTTCAATTGGAGGAAGATTCACATTGTAATCATCAATTATATACCAGTTGATTGTACAAGATTGGAAGTTAAGCAGGTGAATCATTACTTGGGAATTGCGCAAGAAAATAGGAGGAAATTACTGTATTTTAGGAGGTAACTTCCTCAACGATTGCACAAGGAAATGGCAGGAATATAGAGCCTTGAATTTTCTAAGTGTTTGCGATAGAAGGATGGTCACTAGGAGAAAAAGTTTACAGTGCATGCTGTGCTTCAGGATTGATGAAATACATTGTAATGGTTTCTCATTTTCATCCGATTAAAGAAAATCAATGGAAGGGTTTTTCCCAGTTGGATTCCCCTATAAAATCATTGTGTTCCTTGTGTTTTGATGGTTTCATGTCATGGCATGTGTTTGTAGCATGTGTTTTACTTTCCGCAAAATAGTAGAAGAAATTTTTGTCTCTTGATTTTAGTTCAATTTCATTAGCAATAGAAAATTTCTTGCAATTTCTATATGGTATCAAAGCCTCAGATGACTGCATAAAAACCTTGATCCAAATATTCTCTCAGAGAAAGTTTGATTTGTAGAGTTTTTGGTGCATGTTCTCTTATGTGCAGGAAAACGTCGTTCAATGAGTTGATATTTGAGTATGCAGTGGAGGGAACCTCAAATTTCATAGCTTGGAATGACATGATGGAATTTGTACTAAATTACAATGGATTGTTGGAGTACACCAAAATTAACATTCCAAAACTAGTAACATTAGATGCAAAACAATTACCCCAGTGGAAGAAGGATATCACAAATTCCAGGAGAATAATGTTGGTTGGTGTGAGATACCACATAGTCTTGAATTTACATGGAAAGGAAACCCCATATCATATGCAAAATATCCCCATTGAGTTATTCAAAAATAACAGTGATGCTAGGAAATTGGCATTGAGGGACAAGCTCAGAAACATTCACTTGGAGAAAATTGAAACCATTCCTCATTACCTCTCCATATTCACTCAGGTTTGAGATGAACTTGGAGTTAGAGAAAAAATTTTCTCTTTAGAACTTGTGAGCATAACTCTCCTTGGCTTTCCAAAATCTTGACAAAACTACTAGGGCTATGTAAATGGAAGAGATAAATCACCAAATTGGGAAGGCCTTTGGTCTGATTTGGCGTAGGAAGAAATTAAAAGGAACACCAAAGACAGAGTAACATCCAAAGCTAAGGAATAGAATTTTTCCTTGGTTTGGAAGGGTAAGAAAGGTAAGGGAAATGAGGCCCAAATAAAGCCACAGTCCAACCAAAACAATGTCAAGAAGAAGAACCTAAGCAGGATAAAATGTTTCCACTGCCATGAAAATTGTTACTCTGTAACAAAGTGTGCACACAAGAAGTCTAATAAAAATCCTTTAGGAGGAGTAGGAGGTGAAGCACTTTCCTCACAATTTGAATTAGACTTCACCCTAATTACATGCATGGCCAACACTATAATGGGGAGTGTGTGGTATCTAGATTCAAGTGCCTTGTTCCATATGACAAGATCAAAAGAATTCTCTACCAGCCTAGATGGGAAGGATCTTCAAATCCACTTATAAATTGGGGATGATGATGGGTACAATACTAAAGGAATTGGAATTTTAACCTTTAAGATGGATTTAAGGTCTCATCTTCATCTGAAAGATGTCATGTATGTACTTGGGTAGAAGAACAATTTGATATTTGTAGCTTTATTTGAGGATAGAGGTTATGATGTTTTTTTGAGTAAGGGGAAAGCCTTTCTAAGACATGTAGCTACTAGGAAAATGAAACATATTGGATTTCGAGTGAGGAACCTATAAAAACCTGAGGTGGAGGCTTGCATTGCACTAAGTAGCAAGGTAGAAAAAGTAAAAAGTCGAGATGTTGGAGAAATTTGGCATATGCACATGGAACACTTACACCATGGGGCGTTAAAAATCATACAAAAGATTACCATCGGTCTCCCGAAATGTACTCTTGACTACCGTGATGTTTCTAAGGGATGCATATTGGGGAAGTATGTAAAATACACCTTGTAGGGCCGAGGTAGTAGAGCTAGAGAAATCTTAGAGAAAATCCACTCTCATGCATGTGGACCATTTTCTACAACTTCTACAACAAAACACAGGTATTATGTGATTTTTGTTGATGACTTTTCTAGAAAATGCTAGCTCTCCTTCATGTGGAAGAAAGATTATATTTTCTCAAAATTTGTTGAATTCAAAGCATTGGTTGAAAGCGAAACTGGTCAGAAATTGAAATCTTTGAGAAGTGACAATGGAGGATAATTTGTATCTAGCACCTTCAAGGAATTTTGTGACAAAAGCAATACTAGAAGAGAACTGGTAACACCCCATCACCCACAAAAAAATGGGGTGACTAAAAGGAAGAACAAAAACATAGTGGGAGCAACAAGAGACATGTTGCATGATCAAGGGCTGACATTCCACCTATGGATAGAAGCATACAACACTATAGTTTATTTGCATAACATGATCCCTCATAGAATACTTGGCATGATCACACACGAAAAAGCTTTCCTCTCAGAGGGAGCCAGATGTAGCTCATTTTCGAATCTTTGGAGGTATTGTGTATTTTCATGTCTCCAAGGATAGAAGGAAAAAACTTGAGCCTAAAACTAAGATAAGAGTATTTGTAAGATACACAAAGACACCACATAATTACCAAGTGTATTTTCCCGTAATCAAGGTGACAGTAGTGAAAAGAGATTTCAAATATGATGAGGAGAAGCTATGAGATTCTTTCTAGAGGAAAGGTTGAGTGTCGCAACAGAGGGGGAACTTCTAGAGCTTGAGGATGTTGTGGAGAATTCGGATGTGGAGGAGAAGACACGAGGCATAGTGGAGGCACCCACTCAACCAAAGTGTTCCAGAGAGGGGAGGAAGAGAACCAAAGAAGCGAATAGATTGATGCAAGATGCACAAGAGCATGTTGGAAATGCTACCTCTCAGTGTAGGAAGACGAGGCCACCAGAGAGCTACACTAGTTATATGGTTCTCATGGGAGAACTCATTTAGTCAGAGCCTTCTTCATTTGAGAAAGAAAGTTCTCAACCAGTGTGGGTTGATGCCATGGCTGAGAGGTATGACTCCTTCATGAAGAAGAATGTATGGGAGGTGGTGGAGATGCCAGAGAACAAGTTAGTGGTTGGTTCTAGATGGATTTGAAATGTGAACCATGCAAATTATGGGCGCATTAAGAAGTACAAGGCCATATTTGTGGCCAAAGTCTTCTCTTAGGTAGAGCGAGTGGACTATGAGGAAACTTTTTCCCCTTTGGAAATATCTTCGACAATAAAATCCATTTTAACATTAGTTACGGAAATGGGGTGGAATATCCACCAAATGGATGTGAAGGTTGCCTTTCTCAAAACTATTGTTGAGGAATAAATTTACATAGAGCAAGAAAATGGATTTGAGATATATGGCAAGGAGACACGTGTGTAAACTCAGGAGGGCCTAGCATAATCTCAAGCATGTGCCATGACCATGGTTACTACACTTAGATTGGTTACAACATTGTGGTAGATGACATGATTCTTATCTTGGTATTTTCTATTGATGACTTGATAGTTGGAGGGCATGAGCAATTGACCTACACTTGAAAAGAGGACCTGTCAAGAGAATTTGAGATGAAATACATGGGCTTGATTCATTACTTCCTTGGGCTATAAGTATGTGAGGGTGATGGTGAGTTATTTGTTAGTCAGGGGAAGTATTCCTTTGAAATACCTTAGAGATTTCACATGGAGAAATGCAAGCCTATGAACACACCTCTAGTTACAAACTAGAGGAAGGAGAGTGCTTCCTCAGGAAAGGCAATAGATGCCACCATATATGGATAGCTTGCGGGACCCTTGATGTATCTCATGAGCCTAAGGCCCAACATCTTCTCTGTAGTTGTATTGGAGGCAAAAAAACATGTGTTGAGGTACCTCAGAGGCACACCCAAGCATGGGTTATGGTATAAAAGCATAGAGGAGGTGAGCTCCAAGGCTTCACTATTGAAGATTATGCAGGGAGTCCATTAGACAAGAAAAGTAATTTAGTTACTATCTTCAATGTTGGGTTTGGAGCTATTTCCTAGTATAACAGGAAATAGAGGTTTGTGGCACTGAACTCTAGAAAGGATCAATACATGAATGCAAGTTAAGAAACATGTGAGGCAATGTAGATGAGGAAAATATTTTCGGCTCTTTTCAGTTAGGATATGTATACAAAAATGATTTATCGTGATAATCAAAGCTGTATCAAACTCTTTGAGAATCCAATATTTCATGACAGGTCCAAGCACATTGATATCAGGTACCATCACTTGCGGGATTGTGTTCAGAAGAGAATTATTATGCTACAATAAATTCGAATTGAGGAGCATGATACATATATCTTGACAAAGGGATTTCTAAGAGGGAAATTTGAATTCCATAGGCGCAGGATAGGGATGGTGCAAAATCCCTTTCTTTCTAAGAGGGGGTGTTAGAAAGTGTAGCAATAAAGGGTAAATCTGAATTCCATAGGCATATGATAGGGATGGTGCAAAATCCCTTTCTTTCTAGCAGGGGGTGTTAGAAAGTGTAGCAAGAAAGGGTAAATTTGACTTGTGCCTCAATTAAATTTAGTAATTTGATTTTCCACATAAACAAGATGTCTTGGATGGAAGTTAACTTTTCTTACATGGCCTTGTCTACTAGTTAGCTTAGTAAATTGGAGTTATAGTCTTGGAGTAGAACTGTGCATGTAGTGGTTGTTAAAATTTAGAAATCTAGTTTAGTTATTTTCAGATGAACTCAATTAACTGAGCTTAAATGATTAGTTGAGTTGGTTGAGTACTAGAAATTTTGTTAACTCACTCATCTCTTAGTTAAACTAGTCAATCACCAAAAAATAACCCAGACATGCATGTAATTTGAATTTCCTAGCTAGAGTGGAGGAAAATGAACATTGTAATCATCAATTGTATATTGGTTGAGTGTACAAGCTTGGTAGTTAAGAAGGTGTTATGAAACAATCTCACGAAAAGACATAAAAGTTAGATCAACGACTTAAAAATCAACCCTTTCAAGGGAGAAACCTCCTTTACATTACACAAATGAACAATTCTTGGTTGATACAAATGACAAGATCTCATTTCTACATATAGGAGTTTAAGTGGTCCCAATACAATCAGAGGCTACATAACAATACTGTTTTAGGGGTACAACAATAACAATAGTGGGCTTCTATGGGTCATAACAATAACAACATGGGGACTATATGGGCACAATAATACAATAAGGGGGTTGCACTAATAACAATAAGGGGTTACACTAGTAATATAGGGACCCAAAATGCCCCTCTCCTTCAATAAGTGTTGTCCTCAATACTTCACTAGTTCTGGGTGCTTCTGTATAAAATTCTCATCCTCCCATGTGGAATCTTCAGTAGATAAGCTCTTCCAATTGATGAGATACTCTAAAATTGATTGATTTCTTATTTTTGTGACTACTTCTGATTCCAATATGATTTTCCCTTCCTCGTCAAGTTTTGGAAATATTATTTGAACTTGGATCTTCTCACCTATAACATTCTTTAAGCATGAAACATGGAAAACTGGGTGCACTCAGGAAGATGCATGAAGCTCCAATTTGTATGCCATAGTATCAATCTTTTATTACATCTTGTATGAACGATAATACTTTAGTGATAATTTATTATCCTTGTTAGCTTGCTTGTGGGGCATTTGTTTGTATGGTTGTAGTTATAGAAATACCCTATCACCTACATCAATACTTCTCTCGCTATGATGTTGATCTAGTTGTTTCATTCTATTTTGTACCAAAGTGAGGTTATCCTTTAAGAGTTTGAGAACCTATTGTTTATGCTTGATGTGATCTTCGACTACTTGAACCTTAGAATTTTCTTTTAAATATGATGTGATGGATGGTGGATGATATCCATAAAGTGCCATAAATGAGGACATTTTTGCTATAGTATGGATGGAAGTGTTATACCACCATTCACCTAGAGGAAACCACTTGACCCATTATGTCCATTTATCAAATACAAAGCAACAAAGATATCCTTCCAAACATTTGATCACTATCTTAGTTTGCCCATCAAATCGAGGATGATAAGATGGGTTATGAGCTAACTGAGTACCAGGGAAAATTTTAAGAAACCCCCCTAAATTTATATGTATAATAAATGGGCGAATCTCCATGGTATATAGGAAAAA